>JABBOT010000011.1:13398154-13678733 GCA_016165875.1 Acanthopleura granulata | reverse complement strand
GGAGTTGGTAAACTCCACGGCAAATCTCTCAGGTTGGCCGGGGAGGCCTAAAACCTTGGACACCTGACTTTGGCTTACTCCTAGAGATCTTTTTAGATCTACGTTGCGGGTGGTCTCCGGGAGGTTGTCCACGACGATGGATCTGGCTAGATCAAAATCGTTGCTATCCAGAATCTCCTCCAGCAATGATGATGAAGGTCCGTGCATGGCCATGGTGATATAGGTGACACTGGCGGATGGAGACTAAGACAGCAGAGGGAATGAGGGTTGGAAAAGGAAGGGAACGCACAGAACACAACTCACAAAAGTGAATATAATATCCTGTTACTAGAAGGAATGAGTGGCAGAATATCAATAGCCGATATTAACAGATTGGTACTCTCAGAGAGATAAGTAAGTTCTAACTGACCTATCAGAAGGGCGCGCAAGCACAATTGCCCCACGTTGGGCGCCAATGTAAGACCTGTGTGTACGGTGAATTACTACCACCGGACTGTCTCACGGTAATCTGGGCAAGTGTGTGCGCTAACAAATCCTTTGTAGAATCAGCTTGAAAGAAACAAAACCAACTCACTGAAAATACCTTGCAGTTAAATACAGGTTTATTGATAGAAAGGAAAGAGAAGGAAGGAAGGGAACAGGTAGAAAGAATGCTCAATCTCCACACGCCAGCTTGAGTGACCTAAACTGTGGTAAGGGTCTTGCGTGCTGTGGACATCCGAGTCAACCTAAATGCAGAGGATAGTGGTTGGAATAAAGGCTGCTGTGGAAGTGCACTTCTTAACTCTTCGGATGCCCAGGGAGAAAGAGGCAGACCTTTGTCTCTAACCCCTCAGGAAACCGGACGGGTAGGGCAATAAATCTCATCCCCCTTCTCTCTGGGTGGGGTGGGAGCAAGGAGTGTCCACCAGCGCAAAATTTATGTCCTTAGTGAACATCCAGCCACTCCCACACACTGTCCCCACAGGGGTGTACAGTGGCCAGAGTTGGTACTGGGGTTTACACAAGCACCACTCACTACAATACACCATCCCTTCAACTTTGCACACTTCTTGTTTTGTTTCTTAAATTATCTCTAGTTTCTTTCATTTATAAACCCTGACTACCATTGTATAAATGCAAACTTCTTGAGTATGTGGTATTTAATACCAATGATATGAATATATGTTCTTCATGCTGAGAAAGTACAGTGTATAACCCGTCGGGTGAGTCTAAATTATTCCAATTGTGGTACATTTGTTTGAATCAGTAAATTTAATTATTTGATTGGTGTTTTGCGCCATACTCAATAATATTTCACTTATATGACAACGGCCAGCATTATGGTGGGAGGAAACTGGGCAGAGCCAGGGGGATGCCCACAACCTCTGCGGGTTCCAACGTATGGCAGGAGAGGAAGCCAGCATGAGCTGGACTTGAACTCACACCGACCGCATTCAGGAGAGAGGCACCAGAGAGGCCCCCGAATCAGTAAATGATTACATTAATAATTTAATGCCATATCACCGCAACATAAAATAACGCATCACTTTGCGGACGCCATATAACTCAGAGACAAAAATATATCTTTAAATCAGATTCACATTTTGACCCAATCCACTGCCCAACAAATTGGCTCCATGGAATCTCCTCTGGGCAGCTTTCAGATCTATGCAAGGAAGGGTGAAGAAAGACCACATAAAACATGTCATTACACAACAAACGACGCAGTGTTCCATTTTTAAGAGTTTTAATTTTGACTACCAGAACTGGTGTGACCAGCCTCAATAATATACATGTATACAAGTTTACAATACATACAGATTATGTTTATCCCGGACAGAAAGAACTGACAATTGCAGAACTACGGTACTGAAAGAAACAAACAAAATACAAAAGCGAATGTCGTTTATATAACTGAAGGGGTGATTGGCTATTTAACCATTAAAATCTCCATCTTCATCTCAAGATAACAGCTATGACTTGACTTCATTATACAAAGATCAATATGACAAAAAAAGTGTTTTTTGACAAGTCGAAATTTAATGTGTAGTTCAAATGGTGGGATCGCACAACATTTCTCACCTTTTCAAGCCATTTTTAAGTGGAGTGAAAAACATGTTATTCTCTGCTGTTACATGGCCGTACGTACATGACCTACTGGTACCGGTTTATAGTTTACAAGCACAACTGTACAGAAACCGTGATGTGTTAATTAATACAGAGCAGTACACTGCTTGGACCAGCTTATTCTATAGGACAAAAAAATCTCCACCCCAACTTACTCCCACACCACACACACTTTAATGTCTTGGTCTTGCTATAAATCTGGTATGAAAGTCCTTCAATACATGTTCTAGTACAAAAACAAAAGAAAATCTGAATTGTGGTTTCAAAATTCAAGTATAATTTAATGGATGGATGGACTTGTAAATAGCCAATAACCCCAACAAGCTGTAACCATCTGTTCCCACCTTTCAGAAATAACATTTTAAATATTGTTTGTTGAATAGATATCATGATTATCAAACTGTTTAATGATAACTCATTTCTAAAACCTGTTCTAATCTGACCCCTAAACTTTAACCTGAGATTTACATGTAGGTCTTTTTGGAGGAAAATTCAAATTTTGTTCTTTATTTCGGAGATTTTCAGGTAACTGCCAGTTGTTGGTGGTTTTATTCTGGGTGTATACAGCATCCTGGTTTTCTCCCTCTATTTACTGGAAGAACAATGCCAGCTATACTTATTCATGACTCCGGACAGTGAAATCTTTGGTATTGTTAGTCATGTAGCGGGTACTGCAACTGTTGTTTTACGAGTCGCAAGATTTTTTTCACTTTGTAGAGGACTGGAGAACCCCATTTATGGGCATGCTGTTTGACAACAGCTGAATGAAAAAAAAATAAAAAATTTTAGGGGCTGGTGATTTAGTCCAAAAAATTTGGCAGTTAAGTTTATGCTGCAGTCTTCGTTTTTGGTTGAACAACATATTCAGATGTTGATCACGAACAGAACATTCTCAAGCAAAAACGTACTTATATATCCTCTAAATCGTGACCAAAACAGCATCAACAACTTTACAGCTACTCAAATTCTGAAAAGGTCCTCGCTTATCGATTTCCACGGTGAGTCGAGAGAACCAGCGTAAGTGATCAGAATATCAGTAACCATGGTAACCCGAGAGAAGCAGTATATGAGTCATTTGAAGAAAGACCTACACGTAAATGATCTCTGTTTTAAAAAGTATTTTAACCAGCACACAAGCATTTCACAATCCTTCTGCGTAACAATTAATATATTAACCTTTCCAAAATTCATATACAAATACATTGTGGCCATCTACAGTCAAGTCATAACAGGAGGAACAGAAAATACCAAAACAACAATTGTAACAATGAAGGACTAGAAAAAAAATTACACTTCCATGATGATGACACACTGCCTAGTTACCATTAGGATCTAACAATACTTCAATGAGAGCACTTTTGGATAACAATTCCAGGCACTTCGTTAACATAATGTTCCATCCAGTGCAATGCACAACTACATTTAACACCATTAAAAGTATTTTATCGATTTTATTTAACCATGATTGAAATATGTAATTTTTTAACTTTTTAACTATATCACGGAAGGAAAAGGAACAAAACAGGCCATTTGAGCTATTCCTTTCGGGACCCTATTCACAAAATATTCGGAAACTTCCCAAATTATTATGATCTGCAAATTAATAAGTTCTTTTCTCTGATTTTATTTTGATAGGTGCTCAATGTTACACTGAATATTAGGATTTCATTTCAAACTATCACCCTGTGTCTTTCAAGGCCATACCAAAAGGAACTGCATCAGAATATATGACTGGGTTAGTCTTTCAGCTATGACAACCCTACCAATATCTCAGAAAAAAAGTTTTACGCTGTATTTAGATATATAGTCGAAATTACAATTTCCTGTATTAAGGAAACAGCACAGTCAGATAAAATCATTTCAGTTCCAAATGAAGTGAAAGATTGGAATGTTCAATTTTAACCGTACTCTTTTTGCCCTTTCCTACAAAAACAGATCTGTGCATCCTGAGAATGAAGGTCTTTGGCTTCTTAACACACCTCATTTTCTCCAGTGTTTAAATTCTATGATTTTGTGTTAAGGTTGATAATGAAAGTGACTGCTTGAGAAAGCCATTTAATTTCTTCAACAAACAGATTACATGCAGGGACAACAGTATGCAGTATGTTGCCCTTCACAAATATTCTCAGCCAACATAGAAAAAAAAAATAACAATAAGAAAGAGATTCCTTTGAAACAGGACAATTAATTAACAAATTTTGTTTTCTTCACGAGAATTTCAAATTTACGAAACTCTGGCTAACTTGCAGCAAAGAGAATTTTTGAAGAAAAAATTTGTGGGTTCACACCTACACTAAATGTGAAGGTCAATAAAATACATCTCCTACTTTAAGTTGATGCTTTTTCTCAAAGTAAATTTAAACTTATCCCATGCCTGCCTGCCTTTTTACCTACCGGGTACAGTAACAGTTTCTTTTAAGAGTCTAATTTCCCTCTCATTTTCAGATCTAATCAGTCTCTTTACCTGGTGCAAAATTCTACTCAGTCAAAATGTTGATCAAGCTGGACAGTAAGTGTTTGCACTCGTTGCTTTGATGACCTCAACCCAACAAAAAGCGAAATTTTGAACAGTACATGTGTCATTTCTCCATCACCACAACATTAATGAAATGGACCAACCCCACCTATATGTATTTTGGTGAGGCCAAGGGTGAATGGAATATACCATCTACTTTGTAGGGATGTGTCATGACCAAACAAAACGACAAACATGCAGGAGACAATTAAGAAAGAAAAATTAAAGACCAGTGAAGTTGTTTTCTTTGAAAAGCCCAGGGTAGTTAAAAGGAGTTCTTTTTTTGTCATCAACCAGTCATTTTCAGAAAGAGACTTAAAAAAGATGCCATCACTCATACTTGGAAGCACTGCAGCAGTTTTGATACGCTAGAATACAAGATCACCCAGGAGTTAAGAAGACAATTCTGATTGGTCAGCTGCAAATTGACATTTCTCGGAAGCTGATAGGTTGATTTCAAACAGAATACAAATCACATGACAATCATGTCAATGTCTGATTGGTCAGCTTTGCATTTCATAATCTGATTGGAGAATCAAAGAAAGCAGCCGGTTGGCTTAGCTGAAGGCTGTTATTCCCATTTCTTCAAGAATACTTTTAGGTTCGTCGGAGTCCTAGGGAGGAATGAAGACAGAGAAGACTGAAATTACCAGTGCACAGTAGAAAATGAAACAAAATCGGAACAACTGCAGGCATAAGGAAAGGCAACAACGTGATAAAGAGTTGAGTATATTATCCCCCATGGCAACAAACTCAGAGATCACCACAGCAATGTGTAACACGCGGATAAACAAACTGTGAAACAGAAACACAAAGCCAAGAATTGAAAATAAACAACAAAATGAGTGAGAAAGAAAAACTGTGTAAAATCATTAATTTTACAGGAGTGAACAATGAAATACTGACACAATTACTGGAAGTTGTTTTAAGTGCGTAATTTAATAAAATTCGAAACCCAATGTGATGGATTGAAATTAACAAAAATTACAACAGTGACAAAAACAACACAAACACAAGTGAAAAGGTCACCAACGGCACATAAATCAGAGCACAGGGAAGATTATGGGCCGATTGTTAATGCTGTCAAGGGTGGGTGGTTGGGTGGGCGATGTGTCCGTTCTATATACCATTTAGTTTTAACCTATCTCAGTACTTGCTTAGCAAATTGCTTAAAATATTGTCTGTGCCCGACACACTCATTTTTCCAGACTCTAAAAATACAGTACTTGTTCAGCAAATTACCTTAAATTTTCTCTAAACCCAAGTGAATCATTTTTCCAGCTTCCAAAAGTACTACTGAGGTCACCTGAAGTTCATTTGCAAGGCAAAAATGATATCCTAGACTTGAGATATATAAGTTTCAGCACTAAAAGTAAAAGATCCATATTTTTATTTGCATCTAAGAATGCCCCTTTTTGGGGTCAAATTATTTGTTACTGACAGTAACTTATCAACAAAATAAGTTCCCGAGTACTTGCTGGACAGCTTGGAATTTTCATATGAAAGAGAGTAAAACTGTTTATGTCGCTGAATAATCACCAGGATTCCAAGTAAGACGTAATTCCTTATAATATTCTTAAGAAGTGAAATGATTTTGTCCCAGTGAATTCACCATAGCTACTGTATAGATACTCTGGCCATCATGTCACAGGAGCAATTGTAACAAAGATCATAAAACCAAGCCAAAAAAATTGCAGTGGTTCAAAATCTTCCATCCACTTTACATTTTGTTCGATTAGTCTTTTGTCTGCCAGTCATATTGTTGAAAGCTTTTGATGGTGAAAGTGTCACATTTTGCGTAAAGTTCTCACAAAAAATCCCTGTGATTTATCTGCCTTTTATTACAAGGGACAACTGAAAAAGCCTGAAGACGTTGTCATAAATATATTTGCTCAATCACTGCATGTCCATGTCTCGGTCTGTTAAATCTGAGTCATATTAAATGGATTTTTTCCCCCGATATTTATTTGTTTCGAGCATCATCAACTAAAGTAAACCGCATCTGAGTGAGGTGACATGATATAACAACCAAGTCTAATTTTTAGCCTAACAATGACAACAACTGTACAAGTAACTTAGCTCTTTTTTAAGTGGCACATTTTCCTTACATTTGATTGATTCATCCACCTTTTCTTTTGGCTTCAGAACTGACACCTGATGTGCAAAATACTTGACTGCTGATGGAGGAAATTCAAGCTTTGAAGTGTGCACCATTGTGTTCAATACAAATGTGCACTCATGTCATGGTCCATACATGTATATATATATATATATATATATATATATATATATATTGTTTAATAAATAATACTACTGCTTGAAAAGATAACCATTGTGTCTTGCAAGAAGTTATAGTAAAGGCCCTAGCACACAGATTGCCAAAATAATAGGCATGTGAATAAATTTAAAAACATATATGTTATCATAAAAGCTCAAAAAGAAGTCATGGATTTTGTTTTTTAAGTCATGGCATGAGCAAAAGAATAAGATGGAAATTCAAACCTTTCAAAGTTTTGAATCAAATATGTCATTAAATTCTTTAAGTGCCTGAATATTTCATTCTGAAATAGCATAAACTTTGCTAGGTGTCTATGTCCTACTTAAATGGGTCACAAATTCTGAACTAGCATAATTTTACTCAATTGTAACTAATAACAAAGAACAATATTATGCTAAATTGCATATAAAAAAATCTACAAATTCAAAGAACACAAAAATAGATATTCTAATAAATAATCATGCTATAGAACTGCAGATGTTAGATTAGACAATGGGGATATATTGTATTAGATATGCAGGGAGAATTAGCATGACAAACACATATCTATATAGTTTAACTCAAGAATAGGATAATCATACCATTTTCTGTTCTAGTGAAACAAGAAATGATGCACTCTATTCTCTTTTCTAAATAAAACCATCAGTAAAATTTCTTTTCCGTGTACAGCAAATGCTAACAGTTTTGGACTAGGAAAAACTATGGAATCGTGAATAATACTGCTGGTTGTGGAAGCAATTTTCACATCAACCAACCAGCTGGTTTAACCTAAGTGAAGAAAAACACTATAAAGTGTCACTTTATAATCAAATGATATCAGCATTTGCTTCCTGGAAAGAAATTGTAACTGAAAAAAATTTATCAAAGGTGGGAACAAAGGTTAATAGAGGATTTGTCACCGTGCACTCTTTTCAAGTTTCTCTTTTTTTTTTCCTCTCTTGAATAACTTATAATAATTTGTGAAGATAGCATTGAATATAGCTGGAAGCATTATAGGTGGCCCGGAACATCATGCAGGCAGCCGCATGCTTCAACCAAGCCCATGATCTTCAAAGAACCCCTGTGGGGTTTCCTCCTGCAAAACACGGGGGACAGAGAGAAAGGATAGCAATGGATCAGACAATGACACGCTCACAAAACTTCATCAAAACGCGCACATGACAATAATAATGAAGGAAGAGACAAAACAGGATACAGAAACAAAAAGGCAATAATGAATCATCAGTATTCCAAGATCTAGCTGCAAACTGTTGGTATGGTTTTTGGGGTTTTTTTTATTTTTATTTTTTATGTCTGCGAGGAGTGTATTGAAGGAAAGCACACAATTTTTGGCATGTTAGTAGACAAAGCAGGCTGATTTGGTACCTAAATGTAAGAAGTAGCACCCAAAAAATAATAATAATAATAATTATAACAAAAAGGTAACAAAATTGTTCGAACACAATAAAAAGTTTGCCTGATTATGTTAGCATGTAACTTGATAAACCTGCACCTGTACATGTCGGTGAGGCTAGGACAATGTGAACAAGTAATACGTCAACAGATGCCTGAAAACCTGAAAATACCAGATGTCCAATACTAAAAACAACTGTAAAATATAACAAGTAACTGCCGAAGTTCACTTTTCTAGAATTTATCTACAAAAGTTCCTCATGTTTATCACCTAGCCAAAGTCTTCTAATATTGGGAAAAGGTATCAGTGTAGTGCAGAAAGCAAAGATTTATCTTTCACTCAGTTTTGCATCGAAGTAAAGATACAGATACAGCCTAAGTTGCTCACTAGATGGGCTAAACATGTGAGAACTGCGTATTCCTGTTACAATTACCTGTGCACAATCCAAAAGGAGCACATCAGGTGTCCCAATAATTAGAACAATTAGGGTAGGTTTTGTGAATGTCATCACATACTGACAACTAAAACAACAGCAGAGTTATCTCAAAATACATTGATTTCCGTTAAAAAAAGACCCAATTTTTCATACAGCCTGAAAGCACCAGCAAAGCCACCATCTTGATTCATTGACAAGATTTTCGTCTCATCCAAAGATGGGAAGATGAGGGAAGAGCACGGTCATGCAATTTAGACGTCGGTCACGTGTTTGCACAAATACCTGAAACTGGCACGCAGGCTTTTTGATGGCTTTTCATGATCATGAATACTCTACGGGGCAAAATCTGGGGCCCGTTATACAAAGGCGGTGTTACGTTTTGTCAAACGTAACTATCATGGACGGTGTATCTCTACAGTATGTTTCATTATGGCAGTTACATCTGACATATAAACTGACACCCTGTTTGTAAAAAGAGACCCCAGCCTTGTCACTGAAGATTCACAATCTTCATCCAATTTTTAAGATGGCCACCACAAACATAATTTACATTTCTGTCACATAATTCAGACTGTTCATTCAATTTTAATGGACTTGGTCAACAAACATCTTTTTTTTTTGTCCTGGCGTGTGCATGGAAAATGCTGATTTGAATGCATATGTTAACATTTAGGTTACCAAAAAATCATTCACTGAAACTAGAAGAGTCATAACACACAGCTTAGGCCATACTTTAAAATATGCTTGTTGCAGGTAACCCGACCGACCCTCAAAAAAAAAAGTCCCTACTCTAAAGCTTTTACTGGGTTGTAGATGGAATATGTTTGTTTGTTTTTTCTCAACGTTTTTTTTTTTTTTAATTTTTTTTTAAAATCATTATCTATTTCATTAGCGAGTATAAAAAAAAAATATTTCTGTACTTTTTTTTGTGACAGGCTTGTGTTATCCATAAGAAAGAATTTTTGAAGGATACCCTTACAGATCTCCTAGCTTGTAATAATAACAAGCCAAAAGAGACAGCCTTTGGTTGAAGCTACATGTGGTGCATCCCAGGCTGTATGAAACCCATGGCATTAAAAATGTGACCCCAGCACTCAGGACACAAATCTGGCCATACTATTAAAATAAAAATCGTACCTCGAAAGAATTTCTCTTAGGGTGTACCTTGAATTTCACCCATTACAAGTTGACTTAAGATTCAAAAGTCCAAACTGTTGCTGTTATTCAAAATTCTCTCAACAAGTTTCCAGGAAAGTTTAACTTTTGCAAATTTTGATCGTAAACTTGGACATACCCTGTTTTAGGGGCATTTTTGAGAGGCATTTAGAAGTTGAGTTGGATAACATGACGAGATATATGGACAACAACTTCTGTTTACTTGGAAGTGACGTTTCCGTATAGATACTAATACTGTTTTCAAACATAATGAGACACTAATACCGTTTTCAAGTGTAATGCTTGAAAACGGTATTAGTATCTATACCGAAACGTCGCTTCCAAATAAACAGAAGTTGTTATCCATATATCTTATCATGTTATACCGTTTTGTTATTTACTCCTTTTTTTTCCCTTTCTCGCTGTATAAACAACATAAACTCGCAAGTATGACTGACATAGAATCACAGATACACTACTATATGAAAACTAAATATTTTCTCCCTCCAATTTACATGTCCCCACATCATACCAGGAAAAAAAAAATTATAGTTCACTTATGAATGGCATACGCATATTTTAGAAGTTCTTAAAACACACCACCAAATAGTCCTTAGATTGCAGACAGTAATACAGGTCCTCCTATGCCTGGATCTAGTTTCTGCCATGATCCCAATGTACATGTGCACCCTCACAATTTGTCATTGACGTGCTCAATGATCAGGTGACAGCAACAACTTAAGGCAGTATTCGTTTAATTAGCTTAAAATATGTGTATCACAAAGTCATTATTCTTGAAGCTAGTACATCTAGTTTGCCCCTTGAACTGTCTTGAATTCCAGTTACGTATTATTATAATCAGCTTTTTGATTTTTCTTTCCCAGTTAAAATTGTCTTCAGACAATTATATGAACTTAGTTATGCTAGAAGCATATTAAGTAAACGAACGTGAATGTAAAGCTAATGTTAACTTACATACTGGTACTATAATCTGCTAATTTAATGCATAAATGCTTGATTACAGTTATATGGGTGCCTCCATAGCCAAATTCAGACAAAATCATATCACACTCATGAGAGGTGTAAGCTGAAAATACCAATGTTTTTTGTCTGTAATAACAAATATTCAGCAGCTGGCGGATATCTGTTTTCAATTAAAATTTATCACTACAAAATAAAATTAAGCATAAAAAAAATGAACCAAAAAAACAGGAGTGAAAGTTAATTTTTAAGAAAATGCAAAATCAGAAAAAAAAAAAATTGGTAACAACAACTACTACTAACATAACTCATTTGAAATCACATGAACCAATGAAAATGAAGCGAGTGATTGTTGAGACACATCTACATGAAGTACTACCGGCATCGCAGTAAGCTTAGGTGAGGCCATATTCTTTCAGTGCCGATTCTAAAGCCTCGTCCTTTGAGAGAAAAAGAAAAACAGGCAAATTTGAAACCATGGAAGCAAAAGCTTTGCTACAGGTCTATATTACATGAACACGTATGGGTAAGTTAGCAAGTAACAGTTGTGGCTACGCCCAAGTAGCTCCCTAGGAAAAAGGTTCAAAAGGCCATTGTTAATGAATAACTTTCTTCAAACATATTCTTTCACATGCAGTTCAACTAAAAAACAACAACTTGCACCATGGATATGTCAAGTTCCTAAAATATACTTTTACCAAAGGTAACATGGATGCAAGATAGATGTCTTTCTGTGTTTCATCACTCTCTGTGATGATACCAGAATGTAAACCATGAAACAAGAATGTTAAACAATGTCTTTCCGTACTCAACATTGCATTAAAAAGAGAAAGGACTGATATCAGAAAGATTTTGTAACCCAAAATCTTTTAAAACCGCTTTTATTAGAGAGCTACTTTCTATCAACTGTCTAAGAAAGCTCACTGTTGGTCAAAATACACGGAAAGTACCACAGTTACCTCAAGCAGGGAACATCATGTGATGGGAATCCAGGAATCAAATTCCCCAAATAGTCCCTGTTATTAAAGTTACAGGAATCTATCTAGATTCTCATAAAGAAACAGTACCCAAAAAAAAAAGAATTTTTTAAGTGACCAATAAGATCTATACCCAGATGAAAAGGTCAGTATTAACTGTGTGCATTTAATCATAATGTACATTTTATTCATTTATAAGTTTTCTTGAAAAAAGATTCCCACAGATTCTCATGAGAGGAAGTTACAGGAATCTGTTTGGATTCCTGCAGAATTTGTCCTATCAAACCTTTACTAGAAATCATTTAATCCAAAAATCTGCATATCTTACATGTAGATTTGAACTCAATAAGTTTTCACAAAATATTGCATTTAATAAGAGAAAAGGCTTCCACGCGTCAATTTCAGAAGTGGGCATTTGTTCCCCTTGAAGCCACACTGATCTGGAGGTACAATGTTCAAGGAACTAGAGGTGCTGAGGTAAAAGGAATTTGATCTGCATATTTAAGGAACTGGAGCAGCATCATTCAAGGAACAATAGCTGCAATGTTCAAAGATTTGGAGCCACACTGTTTAAAGATTTAGAGCCACACTGTTTAAAGATTTAGAGCCACACTGTTCAAAGATTTGGAGCCACACTGTTTAAAGAACTATGGTCACACTGTTCAAAGAGCCAGAGCCACTCTGTTAATTGAACTGGAGCTCAATTTCACAGCATTTCAGCTGTACTGTTCAAAGAACTGGAGCGGAACTGTTCAAAGAACCAGAGCTTCCCTGTTAAAGGAACTAGAGCTGCACTATTCAAAGAATTTCAGCTGTACAAAGAACCTTGTTGGCGACCTCCATTAATACTGTTCAGAGAATTAAAGTTCTGCTTTCCACTCAAAATTCTTACTATCCCTAAAGAATAGAGCTCAACATTCTGAGGAAGGACGCTGATCTCTGTGGCCAAATGCTTAGCAAGCTAGGGCAGCTATGACCCAGGAGTCACTCACCAATTCAGTCGCTGCCAGTTCAAATCCAGCTCTGACTGCCTTCCTCTCTATGCAGGAAGATCTGCCAGCAACCTGTGGATGGTCTTGGGGTTCCCCCCGGGCACCACACAGTTTCCGGCCATCATAATGCCGTCACTCATCATTTAAGTGAAATATTCTAGAGTAATGCATAAAACACCAATGAGGTAAATAAATAATTGAAGCTGCATAGTTCAAAGAGTGATGCAGAACAGTTCAAGGATCCAGAGAGCAGGCATCGTTCAAGGAATCAAAGCTGCACTGTTCAAGGAAGCGAAGCAGCACCATCACTGGAACTGAAATAGCACCGTTCAATGAATCGGACCAACGTCATTCAAGGAATCGAAGCAGCACCGTTCAAAGAACTACAGCAGTGTCAATCAAGGAATACAAGCAGAACTATGTACTGAACAATCAGGTGGAAGTAAACAGGAAAATGGCACAACCTTTACTAACAGTAGATTTGGTACATCATGGTGCCTATTCAACTCATTCATATCAATGCAAAGTATTTGTGCAGATGACAGACATATTCAAAGCAACATGTATTTAGAAATAGCAAACTGTCTAACAATTCATTCTGACTCTGTGACTAAATTCTAAAAGACGGTAAAGTAAAGACACATGTACAAGCACATAGACAAGTGATATACACACACATATATGTATACGTGGGTTCTGCAATGCATGAAGATCAGCAGAGATTATTTTAGTGCTTCTTTCTGAAGAAAACTTGAAAATACATGTTAATTTAACTATTATTAATTATCATGAAAAATAGAAACATATTTGTAACTCAGTTATAATAGTTGTAATATGATGACTGGAGCATAATATTTAAAATTTTTCATTTTTTGGGGAGGGTGTAAAATTGAGTAAAAGCTCAGAGAATCAGATTGTGCTCATTAATCATATAACATTAGAAAAATTTTTTTTTTCCAGAAGAACCAACTCCCAAGTGATGATATCAGGAGTTCAATCCTTTCTATTACATGACAGCAGTGTGCCATTCGTTGAACACTGCTTGTTTTCATCACACGACAGCAGTCAGGTTTATTGGTGGCGGAAGCCGAAGTGCCAAGAGTAAACCACCTATCTTCGGCAAGTTCAGGTATTTTCAGATTACATAAATGAGCCATTCCCTCAACTCAATATGAGGCCTTATTACACTTAATGTTAGCCTTTGTAAAAAAGATCTAGGCGCATTTTAAACGAATGGTTTGGCTTAAGTAGAGGTCTCGTAAAAGTCTGTTGTTTCCTGTTCCAGAACATGGATTGTTTTGGGGATATGCCAAAGTTTTGATGTTTATTATTTATGTCATGTGTGATTATGGGATTATTTATTATTATGTAGTTCTTACTTCAAGCCCGATTTTAAGGTTTCGATACAAACACCATTACTGATTTCAGTTGCTATTCCCTTAAACAGCAGAAGCAGAAAGCAGTATCACATGGTAGATGAAACACACTCTGCCGTACATGTCAGCAAGTGGAAGCAAAGGCACATCCATGTTAGAGTGGAGGGTGGGGAGTGGGGGTAGGTGTGGGTTTTTTGGGGGGGGGCAGGTACCTGTAAAGAATCTTGCTAAGGTATGTAAATGAAAACAGCAGAGTTTTAACACCTTTTGGTTGTTGGGTTAAGTAAAATGCTATCAAATATGCAAACAGCACACACAAACAAACAGGTGAATATTGGGCTTTGTAATTTATCTGTCCGTATGAGTCTGTGACAGAGGTAACAGTAATTCAAACAAACATACATTCTACAAGACATGACTTAAAATGGGAAATTGTATGCACAGCTTGTAAGAGAAAAGGAGAATGTCATGCTTAAAGGAGAAAACTTTCACAGCTTCTATGTTGTTGTACATGTAGTTTTATACATGTAAACCTTCAAACCTTTCGTCTCAAATAAGCATTAACATATTTCCTTGAATTTCACACGACTATTTCACAAAGCAAATTTAAACTTAATTCTGCAGCAAATTTCTAGGCTTTTTCCAATGCGAAAATTCACACTTCCCACAAATTTGGAATAAATAGTTACGTCACATATGCAGAAGCTTAATACAGCAATGTAAATGTTAACACTGCATTTTGTAGAACAAAAATGAGGGGTTTATGAGGCTAGTTTTACATCACTTTTGGAACATGTGCCATGGATCATAAATAATGTCAGTTCTCAAGTCAGTGCAACTGTTAGCTGACAAAAAATGCATGAACACATGTTCGATCAATGAAAGCAGTTATGACAGGTATATGTGTAATCTATTTTATTCAGTGTCTTGTTGACTTCTACGAATGGAAAAAATCAAACATGCCAAAAAAAAGGAAAAATCTGAAATTTTAGTATGTTCTCACACATGTTTATATCTGTTGCGATTAATATTTAATAAGTTTATACTTTCAATTAAATTCATCTACAGGAACTATTTCAGGTATAAATTTGACAGTCCCAACAAAATGATGAAAACCTGTGTAATGCTCTTAGTGGAACCTACTGTTTGTCTATGGTCTTCTGGTATTTTTTATCAGACAAAATACAAATACAGGGCTCCACAAATTTCTGCATATAGCCCTGACCAAATAGAATATTTCATTAGTGCTTTTGTAAATACGGTACAGTAATTAAGTGAGTATGGATTTTCTTTGTATTCTACTCATAATTTGCTGCTTCTATTACCTTAAACTCTGTGAGTGGTGATATCCTCCTAGTGTTAGAAGCCTATTATTACAACACAATGGTAATTTAAATCATCCCTAAAATTAACCTGCTTTGAATTGTGAAAATTTCACCTCTGTCTTACATCATCTGGTGTTACCACCACTAATAACACCCTTTTCATTAACATGTCAAAGCTCAGTAATTCCCTTTTGGAAAAGTATTACTTAACATTTTTCTAACAAACACCTCTGGCAAATAAGTAGGCCAGAATGTAAAGCAAACAGGCCTTGCATATTCATGACCAGTGCTCTCTCTACATTATAAAAATATGTCACTTCTTTTTAATGGGCTAAATCTCTCTGTTATCAAGGTTACCTCAGAGTTATCCCCCCTGAGTCCACCAGAGGGCAGCACTTACCTCTTGTAATAAATCTTGGGCGGCAATGGCCTTCAGCACATTCTTTTTACTGGTTTCCTGGACCTCCCCTCCCAACATGAGTTCATCCAGCATGAAATACGCTTTTTCAAAATTAAAGATGATGTCTAGCTCACAAACCTAAAAAATGTCAGTGACAGACCATGTGTCAGACATGTAGAATAAATGTCTGAATGTTGGAAATCAGCTAACTGCACAAGAAATATTATCTGCATGTATTCTTTCATTTATTTACTTGTATCTATTTGGTTGCTTTTTAACACCAGACTCAAGACTAGCAGTCAGATTCATAGGGGGAGGAAACCAGAGTGGCCAGCTTACGGTCAGTTACTGAATGACTTTTTTACGCCGGACCTATGAAGCTATGTGCACCATATAGGTGGAACACAAGCGGTTTTCAATGCATGTTACACTGTTCAAATGGCCACACAAGTCACAAAGAACTCAAGCAAACCATATTCAATTAATTACTAACAAGCTGTTTAACAAATGTACAGACTGTGTAAGCGGCCACACAAGCATCTTTGACCGCTTATTGACACAAACGCCCTTCAGACGATAAGAGCAGGTCAATACACAACTAGCTTGCTCAAGGTGGGAACTGAAGCCAAACCTTTAGTGTCCATGTAATGAGACACCCTTTCTCATGCAATGGCGATTCTGTCACAACGCTAAGTACACTTTTTTTTCCTTACACTGCATGAGTAATATGTTATCAGTCTATCATTGTATTTATTTTTATTTATTTCACTGGTGTTTTCGCCATGTTCAAGAATATTTCACTTACACGACAGCGGCCAGAATTATGATGGGAGGAAACAGAGTGAGCCCGGGGGGAAGCCCACGACCATCTGCAGGTTGCTAGCGGACCTTCCCACATGATCGGAGAGGAAGCCAGCATGAGCTGGACTTGAACTAACAGCGATCACATTTGGACTGCATTGGTCTTGTACTACACAGCTTTAACCCGAATTACCTTTGCCCATTGAAGGGCAAGTTCCTTAACCACTCTGAAACTAGCCAATCACAAAAATGGTTAAAAAAAAAAGAAGCATACAAAAGAAAATACACTTTATACAGAACAGTTACAAGTAACCACTCACACTTCCAAAGTATTTGTCTAAGAGCTCCACATAACGATGGATCACTTCCAATGTGAGCAATTCATTATCTTCTGGTTCTATTGCGCAACAAAAATACAGACTGGCATATCTGAAAATATAAAGAATTATTATTCATTAATTCACTAGAGATCAAACATACTGGAGCTGTTATAATGGAGAAATAACAATAACAAAAGAACGCAAGTTTTGCAGGTGAAGATCTGTTTTCATACTGAACATGAAACATTTAACATCTTTCTAACCACACAACAGAAGTCGAGATGTCTACTTATTTATTTATTTGGTAGAAGTTTTACACTGTACTCAAGAGCATTTCATTTATAAGATGAGAGGCCAGCAATTACTTTTCAGTGGAGGAAACTGGACATATGAGGAAGAAGCCCATGACCACCTGCAGGTTGGTGGCAGACCTTCCCACATAGGGCTGAAGAGGAAGCCAGCATGAACTGGGCTTGAACTCATGGCCACTGCTAGCATAACCTGGTCCAAATGTGCCTTAAAATTGTATGTATTATAAGGACTATGAAAGCATGCCAAAAGAAAAGCACCTGTCCACCTATCTACAAACCCAATATTATTTCTAAAACCAGTGAGAAATGGAAATGCTTGCAATTTCAGTTCTGTCTTCCTCTTATTATTCTACCTTTTGTAGACAATTTTTAAATCCTTCCATTCCAAAAAGCTGCACATTTTTGGCTTTCTGGCCAGGACTAGCGTGACGAGTTCCCTTGTGATCTTCTTCTTCGTTCGATCCTGGTGTGCCACATACCACTTCTGCAGCCGCAGTTTGCCCTGGCGGCTAAACAGCAGCATAAACTGCATCTGAAATTCACAAAAGACAGAACAATAACACATTTATGTATTTATTTATTTGATTTGTGTTTTACACCACACTTGAGAATATTTCACTTCTACGACAGCAGCCAGCATTATGGTGAAAGGAAACCTGGCAGAGCCTAGGGGAAACCCACTACTATCGGCAGGTAGCTGGCAGCCCTTCCCACATGTACGGCCGGATGGGAGAACAATATACAGGTGTAATGTTACCCAAGACATAGAACATACGAAGTTCAATCTGAAATAACACATATCTGTTGCATATATTATACATGTATTATTAAAGTGGGTTTACGACAGCACGGTATGGCCTGTGCTTCGGCAAGGAATTTGAGGGATTTCTGCGCACCTGGTTAATCATGAGTAAGAGGTCTGGAAGGACACTCATCATAGGCATTACAGCACAAATATTAAAATCTCCGTGTCAGCGCCTAAATTTAATTAATACCGTTTCTTCCTTTATTTGAACACACAATACAGCCATGGTATAGTTCAGCAACTCAACAGCTCATGCAATAAACATGAAGCAAACAGCATACACCAACTGACATCTGTGGCCAGTGACCAAGCAAATCCCTCTTTTCCTACGTAGGTGTCAAAATGTTGTGTGAAGCGACACCTGCTTCATTACGGGAAATAAGAGGGCTTAATCAAAATCTTGAGGGGCCATACATATTTCACCAAAGAGACATTAATCAGATAGTAATTAAAGAAAGCCAGGCAGTGGTCAGAATACATAACCCCTAAATTCATTTGCAGCTTGTGGAATTCTTGTCATTATTTCTAAACAAAGTGTTGTTATCTCCATGTTGATATCAGACCTTCCCACAAATGACCAGAGAAGAACCCCACATGAATGACAAGCTAAGATAAGGCTCAGCTTCTTAATGTCAAATTTCCTTTCATTTCCACCTTTACTTACTACTGTCAAAGTCTTATATAAAAGCAAGTCATATCAACTGTCTCACCTTACTCCATGAACAGATTAAATATGGCTGGTTAAGAAGGAAATAGCGTGCGATTAATGTAAACAGCTTCGAAAGATTCCACTTCAGTCTGTTTATATATGCACATCCATGCAGGAAACAATATAGATAGATATATCAAATTAGAGGGTAGAGAGGCTTCCGACTTTTGTTCAATGGGACAGACCTGACATGTCATTAGGGTTCATTCTGTCTATTGAGGATGTGTGGTAAAGATGTGTAATGCCTCCTGAAGGACTTGGCTGGGGCCAGCATCTAAACTGCTCCAGTCCAATACAGCCAATTAATTATTTTCATTTATGGCTAATGCACAATATCTAATAAGCCGAATTAGCAGTAAATATAAGCCACCCTATAACCGTGGTCTTGGACTAGATTTGGGGGAGACAGGGTGGGGGTTCTCGCAAACTTTCACGGCAGTTCAACGCTGTTGTTGGGCGCGAGAGCGCCCACCCTGCCTCGTCCAAAGCCTTCTCGAGAGGCTTCTGCAATGCCTATTCAGCTCATTAAACCAGTCGTGTAACTTACATTGTGTCAGACTATCATACTGACTTGAATTGGGCTGGCACACATGGCATAATACGAAAATCAGCTGATTGATAGCGAATGAGCAACAACGTCAATTATGCCAGCATAACATCAGAAAATGTTGAAGGCACACAGTGTCTCTACATGTTGTCTATGCCTGGCAATATTTTTAGTTAGAAGCCAAGATCATAAGAAAAAAAAAAAACGCATTTCTTGAAATTAAACGCCATATGAGAATTTGATGAGGACAAAATACTTACCATATTGACGGATTTGTTTGTGACACACCCCTATGCCTACCCTTCGCCCGCCTGCTATTGATTTACAACAAATTTCATCAATAAATGTGCACAAAATCGCAATCTTCTATGACCTGACCGGCGATGGTGGGCAGTCCGTGCTGCTGACGTCACTGCTATACGCGCTAGCGCCAGCCCGCACAAAAAATGATGACGTTTTCAGATGCAGTTGCAGCGGACCGACTGGTAGGATGTGGTCTTCTGTTAAATATCTATCAAGTTTGACTTTTTAGAGAGACATTTGGGGTTTACGTTTCAAACAGACCAATGTAAATGCATTTTATTTCAATCAGAATCGACAGGAAAGAGTTTATAACAGGAACTGAAACTGTCATTTTATTATTTAGATTCACAATGCGTCGCCTGCGTTTGGAAAAGTTCGGAGACTTATGTAACTCATAACTGTCAGAGGTGATGTGACATTGTGTTCGTTTTTGCAGATTTGAGTGTGTGTGCGCTCTGGGTGGTTTGTGAACTGAAGGTTAGCCATGTCTATCTACCGTCAGGCAGTTTGGTTTGTGAAAGGAATGAAAGAGTACACAAAGTGAGTACCACGCAGTATTATGATATCATTGATGCATCTGTTGTAATAGTCCTAATCTATACACTATGACTGTGAATTCTGGCCTAGAGACATATCTCCACAGATCCGTATCCTTGGGAAAAGTACCTACCACTTAACAACAACAGCATGCGGCCAAACCGCCACAAATTTGAGGCTGGAGTTAAAGAATAAGTAGCTACATGCAACGAATCAATCCCAACCACCTTTTCCTTCGTTGTGATGAAACGCTGATGAAATCTTTAGTTTTTGGAAATTTTTTGGGGGGGAAGGTCAACTGACCAGGCAAATCAGACTGTCATTTACATTAGTCTGAAGCACTTATGAGCTGGCAGATTTCTCCAATCCCAATGAATGCACTATTTGAAAACCCAAATACATATGTAGTTAGTTATTCTGTCAGATAGTAAAGCCATGATTACTGAATGATTCTTGCACCTTTTCACACTTTGGTGTTGGTACAAGCATATTCTGATGGCACTGTTCTGTGTTGACTGATAGAATTGTACTTTTTGTGAAGCCCTGAAACTGGTCAATCCCACCAATATAGTATTGTCTGTAAAATCAAATTTAGCATGTGGATTAATTGCATGGAAACTTGCTCTTTCATATTTGAAAAGGTTGGGTTAGGCTTTATTTCTGCCAAAACCTACTACCCCCACCACCACTCTGCGAAAAAGAAATGGTATGAATTGTTAATATTAATATTCGCATTGCGTTGCTACGGGCCTGAGACATTTTTGGCCAAAAGAATGTATGCTTTTCAAACTTTATATGGGATACTTTATTACAGTACATTTGGTCTAGTGTCTACTTTACTTTTGTTTTTGCAGGAATGGGTATGCGTCTGCTAGTAAACATTTCAATGCCACTGATTTGGATGTGCAACTGAATGGTCGACACTTCATGGTAACTGGAGCCAATAGTGGCGTAGGAAAGTGTGCAGCAATTGCCATAGCCAAGAAAGGTCAGAAGACCAGCTGATCAGTTAATTGTACCTCACATACTTATCTAGTTAATTTAACATTGAAAGAAGACCACTCGTCTTTGATCAAATAGGTGTGCATGTCTGTACATCTCATGTGGAAAAGTTCATCAGTAACTTGCCAGGTTAATGGTTTATGCCAGGCTCTCCAGTTTTCTCCACTCATAAACTGGTCACCTTCATAGAAGTGGAAAATTCTTGAGTATGGCATTAAAAAACATTCAAATAAAAGAATAAAATTAACTGGTAGATAAAGTAAGGGTCTGGTAGATTGGCAGCTTTGATTTCTGACATTTGCTTTTTTGAAAAAATCAGTGTGTGACCACTGACTCATTTGCAGTGTTCATCTTAGCTATCTGTAAGTAACATGCTGTATAATAAATTGGAAGGTAATATATTTGTAACTTATCTGCTTGATTTGCATCTATTTTATCCTATTTGCATGTTAATTAATGTAGTGCTACTAAAGCACTTTTGAAAAACATATCTTCTGCTTTAGTTTCTCCCACAGATTTAGGGACTAAAATGTGAGATTGTGATTTGAAAGCAGCAATTATGTTAAAATTTCGAAGAAGGGGTTTTAATGCCTTTTAATGTTTGTACCAGATTGTCTGGGTATTCAGCAGACCTGTTTTTCTTTTTATTTTATATTCTTGAAATCTTCAGGGGGGACTGTCCACATGGTGTGCAGGAGTTTAGAAAGGGGAGAGGAAGCCAGGCAGGAGATTATAGAAACCACAGGAAACCAGGTGAGGCAGTGAGTAATTGTGCCAGGAGATTATAGAAGCTATGAGGAAACCAGTTCAAACTATGAATTAGAATGGCAGGAGATTAAAGAAACCAGGAGGAAACCAAGTGAAGCTCTGAATGAGACTGGTAGAAGATTGTAGAAACCAGGAGAAATCCAGGTCAAACTTTGAATGACAATGATGCATTGTCGGAGATTATAGGAACATGAGGAAACAAGGAGAAAACCAGGTGAAGCTGTGAATGATGTCAGGAAGTTGTTGAAAACTCAGGAAAAAAGGAGGAAACTAGGTAAATGAGATGTGCACGAGAATAAACAAGAATAAACAAGAACAGGGTTTGCTTGAGGTTCGGTTTGACAGCCACCCGCGGGCCATTTTGTAAATGATGACATCAAGCTGATATTGAAGCAGTGCCATGCTGATTAGCACACAGGGACAGAAATGTTTCAAGTCATGGGTTTACGTTGCCACCGGACATCCATTGTTCTTAGGCTCTACCTTGCTTGTGTGGCTAATGGTGAGGAAAATGTGTGCATTGTCTGCAGAAAAGATTGTGAGTTACATGTACCCGCCAAAGACTGGTGGTTTAACCCAGGCATTCCATTTCTGCCCCCCCCCCCCCAAGACCCACACATAATTTAAAACTATCCTGCCCATAGTATAATTAGTGAAATATTTCAGAGTACAGCACAAAGCACTAATTTATCCTCTACTATGCGATGCGTAGGAAGGGCTGCCAGCCACCTTCGGATGGTCATTGGTTCCCCCCAGTTCTGCCCGGTTTTCTCCCACCATAATGCCGCAGTCATATAAGTGAAATATTCTTGAGTATGGTGTAAAACACCAGTCAAATTAATAAATAAATCATCCACTATGGTAATTTATCTCTAGCCCTGTGCTGTGGTGATGAAATTGTACATGTATGTACATTGTAAAAGTCCAAATATAATTTTATGACAAAAAAAAGGGTGTAATGAAAACTTTTTTCACTTAATTGTGTGGCATATCATGTTTTTTATAGGATGTAGTGCTTCATCAGTTGGACATGTCTAAACCTAGGGAAGTTTACCGGTTTGCAAAGTCATTTGAAGAGTCTGGAAAACCATTGAATGTTTTGGTGAGTTTAATAAGACAAATTTGTGAGTATTAGTGACTGAATTTGTAACATTTGTGATTTTTTAGTTTTTTTTCAAATCCCCGTTCAATCGATTATTTAACCTATTTAACAAAGATTTCAATTATATGATGACTTCCAAGGTTATTGCAGTTTAACTCTTAAATCTTTTGCAAGATTTATGTTCAAGCAGATTCTGAGGACATTATTCTGTGTAGACAAATGAAATGAAATCTTTTCTAATTTCCTGAAATTGCCCAACCCAATCAGTGTACAAGTGGCTTTGCCTCCACCAAAAGGTGCATAAATCAAACTGAATGTTGCCCTTTTATATACCTAAAAAGCGAGGAATTAACTTTAGAAGAAACCACGTAGTGCAGTCAGTGTGTGTTCAAGTCCAGATCTAGCTGGCTTCCTCTCTGGTGATAAGTGTGAATGTCTGTCAGCAATCTGTAGCTGGTTGTGGGTTTCCCCTGGTTTCTAATGGGTTCCCCACACCAGTATGCTGTTTGCCTTCACATAAAGGCAAAATTCATAAGAACGGTGTATAACACCATCAAATATATAAATAAATCAAGCAGTTTGCCCGAGGAATCTTGGTAACATGAGAAAGTAAACTATATCGGAAAATAACTGTACTGAGTTTTTTTAGCTTTGCTCTATCCACTGAATTAATGCACAGAAAAGCAAATCAGAAATACACACTTGAGGGCTGGAAAAAAGTAGGAGTGATGTCATTGGCGACATATGTGTATATCAAAAGTATGGTAAGAAAAGAGCACTGTCAACATTTGACAGAATTTAAATCGGTAAAAAAAAATGAAAGAAAAAAGTCAGTGGTGGTATATATTTTTGTACACAGTTTAAATGGTCTGTCTACTGCTCGTTACTTCATTTTTATCTTTTCTTTCAATTTAAGGCCACAATGGAGCCAGAAAAATATGTATTAGAATGCAAGGTCTCATTGATCAAATTAAAGGTCTGAACTAAGGCAGTTAAATTAGATTCCCACTCGAGGTGTCAGTTCTTTCCAAATCAGTTCTGTACATGTATTCACTGGAAATGTTCCGTTTATTTTCAGATTAACAATGCTGGTTGTATGGTAAATACCAGAGAACTAACAGAAGACGAACTGGAAAAGAATTTTGCCACAAATACTCTAGGTAACAGTGGAACAGACAGACTTATGGATGAACCTTTTGAAATGTTAACGTTCTTCTTTCCTCTTTATTAATATTCACTTTCTGATGTTCACAGATGTGTCTTTATTTGATGATGCCTTTGTGCCTGTTCAGAGTATCATACAAAGAGGGAAAAATGGTGATCAAGAATTATGTATAAATTGGTTTAAACCTTGACTGTGTGCAATTTTGATACATTCCAGAACTTACAGATTATTGTTATGAAAACTTACCCTCTTTTTTCTTACCAAATTCAATGTAACTTGTAAACAGTTCTTGTACACATTATACAGCAAAATGAATAATCATGTCTTTCTGCATGATTTACACTAAATGGCCTAAAATTTTTGCTAGCTAAATTTCATTTTGAGTGGCAAAGAAATAGAATTCTCCGAAGCAGGCAAAATGTACATGAACAAGTAGTTATAGGGTAAAACTTTAGGTCATTCACGGTAATTCTTTTTCGGCAAATTTAAAAGCACAGCTGATGGGTTCTCATTGGTTGGTTTCTTCTATCACAGGTATCCACATATTGACCACAACCCTCATCCCAGTTCTCATGAAAACAGAGAAACCAAGAGTGGTATGTTTCTAAGATTTAATACTGATACATTAATTAAAAACAAAAATAGCTGACATCACATATGTCATTAAGAGTACCTTTTAATACCTGGACTTATAATTAACTATAAAATTATAATTTATGAAATTTCTGTTGGTTTGTCAACAGTCATATTTGTCACATCCTATTTTGTAACACGGTGTTGTTTTATGTTAACATGGGCTGTTCACTGAAAGAGACTATACCTGAGAATTTTCACAAATTTTAAGTTTAATCAATGCAAAGTGAACCTTCTGTTTTTTGTAGCGATTTCAGATTTGTGCTTGTTCTATGGTTGTTCATTGGCAGTTTTACGGTAAGAAATCTTGTGGTCTGTTTCAGATCATAGTGTCCTCCGGTGGGATGCTGGTCCAGAAGCTGAATGTAGCAGATCTGCAGTGTGCTAAAATGACACCGTTTGACGGAACAATGGCCTATGCTCAGAACAAACGACAGCAAGTGGTCATGACAGAGAAGTATGCTACGCAGTTTCCAGCAGTCCACTTCTCCAGTATGCACCCGGGATGGGCAGATACTCCAGGTGAGGTTCAGGTGTGGTACAGAAGCTGTACAGGAATGGTTCAGATGTGATACAGGTGAGGCTCAGTTGTGGTATAGTGATGTTTAGGTGTGGTACAGGTGATGTTCAGGTGTGGTACAGGAGATTTTTAGGTGTGGTACAGGTGAGAGGCTCAAGTGAAGTGTAGGAGTGGTAAGTAGGTGATACGGGGTGGTACAGGCCTGGTACAGGTGAGGTTCAGGTGTGGTACAGGTCATGCCCAAGTGTGGTTCAAATGAGAATCCAGTGTGGTACAGTTGTTGCCCAGGTGTGCTACATGTTAGTGCCAGATGTACATGTAGTACAATGTGTGGTACAGGTGAGACTCAGTTGCACCGTGTGTACATGTGGTGCAGTATGGATTCTGGTGTTGTGCAGGTGACATTAAGGTGTGATACGGTGAGAGGCAGTGTTGTACATATTAGGCTCAGATGTGGTACAGTGAGTGGCAGGTGTGTTGCGGGTAAATGACAGGTGCGGTAAAAATGAGGGTACAGTTTGGTACTAGGTTTGTTATGGGTGAGTTTCAGGTATGGTAGTGGTCAGACTCAGGCGTCGCACAAATAGGCTAAGGTGTGGTGCAAGTGAGGCTCATGTGGTGCATGCGTGGTACAAGTGAACTTCTGGCGTGTTACATATGAGGCTTGGTAGCTGATCACAGGCATGTACATGTAGTATAAAGTGTGGTTTAGGGTTATAACTAGCTGTGAATTTTTTTTCAGAATACACATATACCTGTAGACCAAGCAGTTTGCCACTGACTGTTAAAGAAATGATTTGTCCAACACCTAGACTTTTAAAGTTTCAACACTTGTACTGATGTCTCACATTTTTGTTATCGATTTCAGCGGTGCGTTCTGCGATGCCGGATTTCTATGAGAAGATGAAGACAAGATTACGATCAGCAGAAGAAGGAGCAGATACTCTCATCTGGTTGGCTGTCTCAGACGCAGCTCTCAAACAACCCAGTGGCTTGTTTTTCCAAGGTGAGGAAAAATGCGATGGTGAATTTCAGTTTAGCTGTAGGGGCTATAGGTCCAGCTTAGCTCGGCCTCATTGTTGTGTCAGGTTGTAAGCACTTGTTCAGGCAGGAAGCCATAGAACTCAGCCCTAGTTATGCTCCAGCTGTCCAGTGTACATGTCTGCTAGTTGAATCCAAAGTCGTATGTCGGTCGATGACTGGGACCACCTGCATACAACCTGTTGAGTAGAGTGAAATCTTTAGCCATGGATTTTGGATGTTAAAGGTAATGAGAACTAAATTTTATATGCATTCTGTATTTATTTGGCTGATGAGAGTTTTATGCCATACTCAAGAATATTTGACTTACATAACAGTGGCTGGCACCATGGTGGGATGAAACTGGGCACAGCCTGGAGGAACCCATGACCATCCACAGGCTGCTGGCAGACCTTCCCACCTACAATTTTATATACATGTATCACTGTCTGATAGACCTAGATTTTAACTGCCGAAAAATTGAAGCAGCGAATTTGTAAGACAGTGAAACATGCAGAGCCCCAAGCCCATCTTGTTTCAGATTGTGTCTCTGCAGCCAAACACCTCTTGTTTTGTTTCAGATTGTGTCTCTGTAGCCAAACACCTATTGTTTTGTTTCAGATTGTGTCTCTGTAGCCAAACACCAATTGTTTTGTTTCAGATTGTGCCTGTGGCCAAATACCCATTATCTTGCTTCAGATTGTGTCTCTGTTGCCAGCCACCTGTTGTCTTGTTTCAGATCGAGTCCCTGTGGCCAAACACTTGCCCTTAGCATGGACTAAACCCTCCAAAGAAGAAGAGGACCAGCTGATGAAAACCTTGGATGAGCTTAGCAAGAAATTCCAGACCTAAGAGCTTGTAAATCTGTGGGTACTAAACACTTGAATCTGTGAGAATCTGCTCAGTAAACTCATAAATCTGTTAATATTTTATCCACCTTTATGCACAATTCATGTAAGAGGACATGAAATTCGTGTAAGAAGACATCACACTTCATGGCAAGTTTTGCATGTTAGCGTGTTAACATTGTGTCTGTGTGGTGTTATGCAAAAACTTCATGAAAATTCATGTCAAGACACAGGGTGTTGGAATGATCTATCATGCACAAATTGCTTTCTCAAGCAATGCACTTGAATGATAAGCGGGTTATGGCATTGGCCAGCATCAAGGCTATGTTTTATCCTGCATATATATTATTAGCTGTAAAAATATTAAAATTATGGGTGGACAATGTTATACTTAAGCAGTAGTTGAAGTCATCTACATGTACATGTAGTTAACCTCCTTTTTTCTTTTACTAGTTATTGCCTGCCTCCCCCCTCCCAAAATCCTTGACTGAACAACCAAAATTGACATATGTATAAAATTAGCAAAGAAGTTTTTTTTTTTTTTACTGCATTTGTTACCGATGATGTGTTGCCACAAAACCAGTATTACAGTGTGTTTGTGATATATGGTGAGGCATAAAATCTAAAAATCTGGTATTCTTCTGAAGATACACATTGTTCATTAACATATTAGAGCCATACTTAGAAATGCAATTACAGTATTTGACCTTAAGATTTTCTTCCCAGAAGGATCATTTATCCAGACAAATAAAAGTCATAAAATATTTGTTTTGGTTGTAGGATACTGTCCTACCTCCTGAGCAATCCTAGAAACATCATTCTTAGGTCAACCAAACCATCAAAATGGAGCAATGTGACTAACATGGCTAGAGATGGAATTTTCAGTCAAATACAGTAATGAGTGATTTAGGATCTTGTCACTTTATTGGTGACAGAAGGCAGCTTCGAATTTCAGAGGCCACTGACAGGCACTCCTCCATGATTGAGTGTTACTTTGGCCACGGCTACTCTGTTGTTGCGGGAGTAGCACCCTGCAGCCCAAACTGTAAATATGACTTATTAGGGATAGGATACAGGTATTGGTGGATGTGAAGTGGGCTAATTCAGTTTACTTTGCCTATTGATTACCAGAAATCATAGAGCTAGCAGAACAAAGCAGAGGGCCAGCGATGAGCATCGAAAATGAAGTTAACCTCTTTATTTTGTGTCCTGTCTTAATTGTGGTGCAATAGGATATATGTAGAATATTATTGTAAGCATGGCATTGCATACCATGCAACAACCTTAAATATGCAAAGTCATACAGAAGATTATTGCTGAGAATTTATTGTGATTTAAGGGATTTACATTTATATTTCATGTCTTTTGTACAAAAATTTTCAGCATTTTCTAGAAGATTTTATATTATAATCATATCTACATTTATTTATCTGTGTTGTTAAAATATTTGTTATGTTGTAGGTGTATGGAACTTCTTAATTTTTAGAATTTTGCAGAAGAATTGTCTCAGTGTGAGTTCACAAAATTCAGGCATTTATCTGTATTGAATTTAGTTTGGGAATCTTTATGAATTATGGCTATAAATGCCTTTCAGCAATATTTCAGAAAAATCGTGGCACTACCTTGTGAAGTTGTTTTTTTCACTTTCTAAGATTAGAACCTAACTTATATCAGTCTGTGTGGATTTATTCATGATGTATGTACATTTACTTGTCAGGACACAGACCAGCAGGGGTTTTTTTTGCATTTACCTTGTATGATGGCATTTGCTACTTACAGGTGCAAAACTGGCCATACATGTAAAATAAAGAAAAAAATGAAAAATACCAAAAACAGTCTTCTTCTAGTGCCTTTATGATTACGGCATGCCTTGATTTTCATTTGAAAACTGATGGTTTCCTGAACAAAGTTGACATAATGTGTTCTATTATTGAAAAAGATGATATTACCCAATTTGGTTTAATCTGACCAGTGAAGACTTGTGACTGTAGCATTCCTGTGCAGGGTATGGTGAATGACCTAAAATGTTGTCCATGACTAAGTTGCACATTTTGTCTGATTCGGGGAGTTTGTTGATCTTCGAAGAGTGAGTTGGGGTGTGTTTGGAATGTTGAATTGTATCAACTGGAAAAACGTATTTTGTTTTGGCACCAAAAGCAGTATTTTATAACAATTATTTGCCTCCCAAAATGCACTTTTTGAGGGTGAAATTTTGGTCATTTTAATGCTGCACATGTAGGTCACTGGCTTTCTTAGTGGCTAATGATACAAGATGCATGGAGAATTTGTGGATTCTCTCGCACTAGCTTACAGTTCTTGGGGCCTTGTCGACAAGCAGCAGACAGTGTACATGTGGCTGAGGCTGCAGTCTACCATTCAATGCACACCGTTTGTCCTCACCCAGTATTTGTCAGACATGGAAATGTTTGTAAGCATCTTGCCTACATCTGGGTGAGGGGTTTATTCCTGCCATTCCTGTTTCCGTACCAGTAGCCATGATAGCCCATGTAACTGAGTGCCGTTGTACGTGTTCTGTCGTATGGCGAATCCAGGATCAATCCCAGCTGGTGTTGTGCCAAAGACTGAAAATGATGCTTGCTTGGCACTCAGCACTGAGAGGTTAGGGCAAGGAAGTGGGACTGGTCGGCCTGGTGTCAGTATAATGTGACTGGATGGGGTGTCATATCTGGTGTCTTCAGCATGATGTTCCAGTGGCAGCAGCACTTTGGCAACACAAAGAATTAAGACACTACATGTCTTTACATACATTCTAAGGACTCCTCATAATATAACATGTATAACTGAAAAACATAAATGATATAAAAAAAAAAACCCGTCCTACACGCATACAGTATATTGAGTATGGTGTCAAAGGATAATAAACTTGCAGTGTTAAAGGGAAAGACCCTTGAAAATGAAGTTATAAAAATAAAGTTACAAAAATGAAGTCATAATGAGTAAAAATACCATTAACAGCTGTATGTGAATGTACCTTCACTGATCATTTTTTCTGATTTTTTTTTTTCACTAAGTTAAATGCAGTCAAATGGTTTGATTGTGATGGTTTTCATAGATCATTTTGATTATTTGTGTCAACCGGGGGACATTACACCTACTTTTCTCTGGCCCTAAAGCAGAACTGAAATATCATGGTAGCTTTTCTACACATTACAGGGTTCATGAAGACTTTATTCAGGGCAGAACATAAAGGTGTACAAAAAGATTTAAGACGCCATGTTTGACATATTATCAATATGGTCCACATTATCCACCATACAGACGGCCTCGGTGGTCTAATGGTTAGAGTGTCCGCGTTGAGGTCAGCAGATCCAGGTTCAAGCACAGGTGTGGTCATACAATGGACTTCACAAATGGTATTTGTTGCTGCCTCGCTTGGCGCTTGACACTGAGAGATTAGAGCCAGGAAACAGGAATGATCGGATCATTGCCACTACAATGTGACTGTGACTGGGTGGGGTGTCATGTCTGGTGTCTTTGGCATGATGTTCCAGTGGCGGCATCACTTTGGCGGAATGGACTCGCCCTGCCATAAGGAAACATTTCACTGCATTTAATTTGGAGAAAAAAAAAAAAAATCTGCAAAAATCACTGAAGGTATTTTAAGACACAGGTTTTAATGGTCTTTTCACTCACAATAATTTCGTTTTTATGAGGTCTTCCCCTTTCAAACTGCATGATCTTTGGCAAGTTATGCTCACAAACTTTCCCTCTCAGTTTGAATGCACATGTATATTGGTGGAAGGCGGGCGATCTCAAGGGGCCATTCTACAAACAGAGTGTAAGTTATGTCAAACATAATTGCAATGACAAGGCATACTGTAGAGGTACGTCACAGGATGGCAGTTAAATTTGATGAAAAGTCAAACCTTGTTCCTGAATCGGGCCCAAGCAAGCTTAATGTAAGCTGACACGAGAGGATGTTATCGACTGCATATTATGGTGGGAGGAAACCGAGAGGAGATTATGGAAAAGCCCTTGACACTTATCTGACATCTCATGTGGCACAGCAGCTTGGTATAAAGCAATCAACCAAGACTGATAACATCATGCTGTGTTTGGTGAATAAATCCAGACTGACTACTGCAATACACGTAAGTCAGACAACATCCTAGTAATAAGCTTTCAAAACAAAGAACAAAGATAAAATTCTATACATTCGCAGTTTGTATTTTTCCCAAAGGAGATGTACATTTAATAATACATGGTGTTGACCAAAGTCAGATATTTTTCTCTTTTACAGTGTATACTTGCACAGTGGCCCAGAATTAGCATAATATTTTATCAGCATATATTCAATGCAATCATCATAATATTCCACACTTTTAATACAAGTTGCAGCAGCCCACAATGCATACAGTATGTGTTACATACATGTAACTATCATTTAACACATATTTTATAACATTTTGTCTTTGACACTACATTACACCTACTTTTCTCTGCCCCTAAAACAGATGATTTTCTTGACCCCTGTGAAAAAGACCTTTTCAGTTTAATTTGAGATACACATGTACAGTAGTTACATTTTACATGTATATTCTTGCTTGGGACATAGTTACATTCCACATTCCAGTTTGGGATATAGTTACATTCCACATTTCAGCTTGGGATATAGTTACATTCCATATTCCAGATTGGGATATAGTTATATTCCATATTCCAACTTGGGACATAGTTATATTCCATATTCCACCTTGGAACATAGATACATTCCATACTGCACACTGGGATATATTTACATTCTACATTCCAGCTTGGGATATAGTTGCATTTAATATTTCAGAAAGGGATACAGTTACATTCCATATTTCAGCCTGTAAGATACATGTACATGTAGATATATTTTCTATTTCGGGTTCACTTTCAGCGTACATGTAATTCTTTCAAGTTGGAACATACAGCAGTTGCATTCTATGACAGGTTGGGATATATTTACATTCCACTCTTCACTGGGATTACAGGCAGCATTCTACAATCCATGTCCAGATGTGCATGTAGTTGCATTCTTCAGGGAAATATTGTTGAAACCTTGTCTCCATCAATCTGCTTTAATCCTTATTAACTATACATGTATGCAATATCAATGTAACCAAAATAACTTATTAAAAAGATGTCATCGCAATCAAGCAAACCCATTGTTCATTATATGGCCCTGGTGTTTAAATTTTATCAAGTATACAGGAATTACAGAAACCAGCATTTTCTACATTCATCCATTTTCTACATTCATCCATTCATCCCACCCTTCATCCATAAGAGTCAAAAAGCCTTGGTGCAACATTCATTTTTTTTGTTTACTTACAGAAATGTCTATGCTAAGTGCAAATTTTATCAATTACCTTTGTCAAAACCACAAAACTCAACTGAAATCAGTTTTTCTTTTTGATATAATTATTTGCAAAAAGAAAAATTATCAAAGTGATTAATAATTAAAATATTTGTCTTAATAATTTGTAGCACAATATTCAGATTGGGACAAACTCAGTAAGTGATCAAAGAAAACACAGCAATGCAACAAATCAAGAAAAAGATATCAAACCAAAAAAGGTAAACAAATATTGTTGTGTATATATGTCTAATTCATAACATCATTATCTAAATCAAAAAATATCTGCAGCATTGTCAGTCAAAAATGTTACAAATGCCATTAATGTTCATTTGGTAAACTGTCACACAAAGAAAGAAAACAATACATCTGAATGTAACATTTATTTATTTACTTATGTGATACAGCATTTTACTGCATGAAGAAGCATGTTTCACTTATGCTACAGCGGCCAGCATCATGGTGGGAGGGAACCGGGCAGAGCCCAGGGGAAATGATCACAGAGAAACCTAGAAAATGGTCCAAGAAAAAAAAAGAAAAGAAAAGTAAATCCTATTTTAGGCAGCCCAAACCATATGCATTCCAGGCATATCACAGAAAAAATCTGACAGTACTTATTTCAGTGACCATACTAACATGACAGAAGGAGCACTGGCAAATTCCAAATTCTCAAATAGTGAAACGGTCACTTTTCACACAATTTCCACTAACAGACGTAACATGTATGCTGTTTCAGAATGTCTAATTCACAGCACCCTGACTGTAGAATCATCACAGTTCACCCGGAAAAATCCAATCGTACATGTGGGATGGTGTTATCATTTACACCTGACTGACTGCAAGGTGGTTGTAGGATGCCTCTTTGACCACCCTTCATCCATAAGAGGGTCACTGAAGGGCAACAAGTACAACTTACATTCAAAAAGCGCCGCCATATGACTATAAGAGGGACATGTGTAGACCCACCCTACAACAATTTAGATTACCCACCTTACACCAGTAATTGGGCATCCTTCCTCCACAATAAGCACATCCTAGAGCTAGGAACTAGGTCCACCCTACAGAAATAATGAACCCACCCAAAAGCCATAACAGGCCTCCGCCACATCCATGATAAGCCCACCCTATAGCTCAAATAGGCCCACCACACAACCATAATAGGCCCTCCCTACAGCCACAAGAGCTAGACCCACTACAGCCACAAGAGCTAGACCCAACATACAGCTATAACAGACTCACCCTACAGCTGTAATAGGCCCACCCAACAGCCACAAGAGCTAGACCCACCTTGCAGCTATGATAGGCCCACCCTGCAACTATAATAGGCACTTCCTGTAGGAACAAGAGCTAGATCCACCATACAGCTATAACAGGCCCAGCCTACAGCTGTAATAGGCCCACCCTACAGCCACAAGAACTAGACCTGGTTTGCAGCTATGATAGGCCCACCCTGCAACTACAATAAACCCACCCTTCAGCTATAATAGGACCTCCCTGTCGTCACAAGAGCTGGATTCACCCTACAGCCACAAGAGACAGGCCCAACATACAGCGATGACAGGCCCACCATACAGCCATGATAGGCCCTCCCGACAGCCACAAGAGGTCTAGCTATAATAGGCCCTCCCTACAGCCACAAGAGCCAGACCCTTCCAACAGCTATGACAGGCCCCCCATACAGCCACAAGAGCCAAACCCAGCCTGCAGCCACAAGAGCTCGACCCAGCCTGGAGCCTTAATAGGCCCACCCTACAGCCACAAGAGCCAGACCTACCCTACAAATATAATAGGCCCTCCCTACATCCAAAAGAGCTAAACCCACCTTACAGCTATAACAGGCCCTCCCTACAGCCATAAGAGCCAGACCTACCCTACAAATATAATAGGCCCTCCCTACAGCCACAAGAGCCAGACCCACCCTACAGATATAATAGGCCCACCCTGCAGCCATATTAGGTCCATCCTCAAGTCATAACAGCCCGAGAATCATCTATGATGTGCTTGCAAAGGACTCACAGTTCAATGTGGCAGGATAATTTATGTGTACCATGCTTAAAAATAAGTCCAAAACATCAACAAAAGCTACACAAAAACTGAACACTTGCTATTCTGTAATGTAAGAATGAAAACAACAAATGCAAAATTTTACTTCCTTTCAACAAAATGCCAAATTTTAACACCAAACAACAGATGTGAGTATCAGAGTTGATCAGTGATGGTAAGGCCATGCGTGGATCCAGTTGAGTTGCACCAAACTCCAATATCTTAGTACATTACACATAACAAGTTAATCCTTGGACCATGTTGGAAAAAAAAAGCCGAAAACAAACAAACATCCGGCTAAATATATATGCCTTAGTATAAACAGTACCTTGTAATATTTCATGAGCTTATTAATGCTGTTCACTATTTGAAAATTGATTTTTTCCAAAAACAGGAAAGAGCGTTCATCTACAGCGGAAGCAGATTCAAGTATGGCCATAGCAAAATCATTATGAAGGTGAGATATCTAGAACTATGCAGGCATCACATTCAATTACTTGATTCACTACACATACGATCAAACAACTTCAGCTTCCAAGTCTCTATTGGCAAAATTAATTCAACATTATCACATTTATAGATATACAGTTCAACTTTTTATCACATGGTCAGGGCTAGAAAATGATTGATCTAATCAACCAGCATATCATCAGCGTAAAGCACTTAATGATTTAACAGCTAAATCACATTATTTACATGCACTAGTATGGACTGTACACTATAATTTTATCAGCGACCAAGTGGCTCTGTAACTCATTCTGCATACGAATTGGTCAAATTTTTGGCATCTTGTATGAGCCAAGAGTTTCCATGCTTTTGAGTCACAAGTCTTGAAAAAAATTCTGCATTTCCATGTGTCTGTTCAGAAAAAAACAACAGAATTCCATGGAAAGTTTTCCTTGAATTCCTGCATATCAATGAAACATGTGCTTTCAGTTCATTCATGATTTCATATCTTCTCTAGATGATTTTTCCAGCACACTACAGGAATAATCCCTGTACTACCAGCATTTTCACTTCAATTGTGTATTCATTTATTTATTTATTTGATTTGTGTTTTACGCCGTGCTCAAGAATATTTCACTTATACGAAGGCGGCCAGCATTATGGTGGGAGGAAACTGGGTCGAGCAAGGGGGAAATCCAGGACCATGAGCAGGTTGCTGGCTTCCCACGTTCCGCCAGGTTTAAATGCCTCTATGCAATGCATCATTTTTTTTTTCTTTACAGAGATGTCCCTACTGATTGCAAATTTGCACCTACTTTTGTTTGATCTTATCTGGCAATCTCAGCATTACTAACCTTCCCTCTACCTTTACTAATGTAACATCCACATCAACTTGTAAAGACTGAATCATCTGATCTACTAGAGCCTTTGCTCATGCTCTGACCCCAGCAGAACAATGACATGTCAGCCATCTTGGAGGAATATTAACACTGGCAGGTATAGCAGCATTCTTCCAATATGGCCACCAAAATATTGGTTATGGAACATGCCAGCCATATGTACCATGCAATGAATACCACACACTGAACATCCCTCTCCTGCGTGCCTGTGCTTACGGGTATTTATATTAATGTCACAAAAATAACACAGGCAACAAATAAACCAAAAATTCACAAGCTTTGTAGAGTAGAACAGTAATTCTTACAGTATTTACATGTATTTCATTTGGGTGGGTGCCTTAAAATCCTCAAACAGTGCTGCTATGTTCATGTTGTGGAACAAGAATCTGCAAACTTTTGAGGTCCACAAACTGAAAGTGTAACTAATTTTATGACAAAGGCTCAAGCTTCCAAACTTCTCTAGCTTCTGTTACCAGGGATACAAAATTTCAGGGCTTGGTTGATTCAAAATATATACACAGGCCTGGATATAATTTGATTCTACATTCCTCCATCTCTTCCCTGGATGAACAGATCATAGTGAATTTTCATATTCCAATCATACCTTAATGACAAAACTCATTAATGTAGGCCTACATGTACATGTGTTTGTATGAATTTAACAAAGTTAAACAAACACAGCAGAAGTGGTAAAATGTGAAGACGGCAGCAAGAAAAACAATATTCGTCAGTACCCACATCAGCATTGATAACCTCTCATCCATTTTGGTCTATTCCCAAACAATTAGTCATGAACTTCAATACAACAAAGCTTGACTGGATATTAAGCAAAAATTTTCATACACACATGTGTATGACATTCCAGATTGAGGAATTAACCTATTTATGGTTATTTATTAATCTCGTTTTCATACTTAAATCACTTAAACTGAATAAGACACCTCAGTTTATACTTACATGGTAAAAGTTTCACAAATAGGCATATGACATTACTTTGCATTTTCTGTGATTATTATATATCATTATCTCCCTCTGTTTGATCATTTGACCTCATGCATATGTATACATCTATATACATATATCTACACACAATACAGAAACATGAACACCAACATAAGAAATTGTAAAAGTTGTAATTTGAAAACAATCATTAACTGAAAAATGGATGGCATGGGACATAAGTATACTTATAATGCAATGTAACAAATTATATTCAGGCTCCTTGCTTCAGTCACACGTCTAAGAAAAGCATGCATGAAGAAAACACAGGAAAAACTGTGATCGCCAGATACGCAGCAGACTAATACTGTACAACCCACTGGACCAACAACAACTTAAGGTGGTAAATTTTTTATCAAGGAAATAAACATTTCATCAAAAGGCAAACATTTTATTCACAGTCAGCCGCACTGTTGTTACTAATGGCAACCAGGTTTCACAGCTTATCTGATGTAGTTTAAAAGGTCATATATTCCAGAATTATTCACTTATGTGGAAGAGGCTGAAGGAGGAACTTGGGAAGAGCCTGGAAAAAAACCATCACTCTTTTGAGTGTCACCTGACAAACCTTTGGCTGAAAGCTGCAGCCAGACACCTAACAACATGTCACAATTACATGCAGTATAACAAATCGTAATAATCCACAGAGATCATTATACTTTGTACATGTTAATAAAACTTGGTGGGATACTTTCCTTTTTTTTTGTCATATGAAGTACACAGACAAAAAATTGCATGCACCATTTCTTCTAACCTAAATTTTTTTTCCCGGTCTCTCGTCTGACTGAGCATTTAGCGTAAGTTTATGCTTACTAGGTATGGTTTTTAAAAAGCTGAATTATTAATATACTGTAACAAAAATACATCCTGTGAATGCATACATGTGACCAGGGCAGCAGATTTAATCAAAGACCTTCTATCTCCTTTACCCCTCCTCTCAGCCAAACACATTTTGACCACTGTTGGTTCAAGCAGCTCTGGTTGTCATACAGACAAAACTGGAAAAACTACACATATGTACTGTAAATTTACATGTATTTGATTTCATGTGTATTCTTACATATTGATCTGACAGTATTTTTATTTAATACCAATTTGTCTCTATCTGAATCTATTTATTTATTTATTTGATTGGTATTTCACGCCACACTCAAGAATATTTCGCTTATGCAACAGCAGCCAGCATTATGGTGGGAGTCTGGGCAGAAAACTATCCATGACCATCCGCAGATTTATCAGAATTTAATACAGGAAAGAAAGACAAGATAGCTGTGCAGCATACGGTTTATCTCTTTTGGCAAAGAAACAGTCAAAGATAAATAGAAAAGTTGAAGAACACAATTTGACCAAGTGCTGGTCTCGGCACAGAAAAACGTGAGCTTGCCATCACTTCAGGCATCAGTGTAATACGCTACTCATGTCCCAAATCTGAAAAGAAAGAGACATTTATTACTGTAAATGACGTAAAATTTCACCCAGAAAAGTTCTGTTTTCAATGGAAATAAATATCCCACATTAAAATATTACTTTTGTTGCTGAAACTGATCAATTTCCAGGCAGCTATAATACGTTAGCATTAAGTTTCATGGGTGGAGGAAACTGGCATGGACTGTCCATTATTCAGCGCCTTTAATGAGAGATTCTCATGGGCTACATAAAAGGGTCCAAATTGCCATAAAAACCCATTATTTCCGGCTGTGAAGCTGCAGTGCTCATGTACCATCTAAGTGTTTGGTATGCACACATGCACCTGAATGTCGTCTACCTGGAAAGAACAAAGGAGCACACACTGCTTTGGACCTTTTTTATTTAAGGCAGGAAGGAGTTTCAGAAGTTCCCCATTAACAACTCACCCATGACCTCCTCCAGTGGAATAATGATCAACAAAAACCAGTAGAAGCCCAGACAATGAGAATGGTGAAGTGTTTGTCCCAGTTTAAATTTTTATCAAACAGTCAGGTGCGAACAAAGGAATATTTTGTTGAGTTCCATGCTCTTGTTCCTTAAGCTTCAGACTATCATAAAAAAATGAGAAGTGTCAAATACACTTTCTTAAACTGGATACCCTCCCTAGTCAAGTATTAAATGAGATGAACACATTTTCATTTACTTATTTACCTGACTGGAGTGCTATGTGGTACTCCGAAATATTTCGCTCACGTGATGGTGGGAGGAAACCAGGCGGATCCAAGGGTAAAGCCACCGCCATACATCAGACACTTTACTGGCAAACCTTCCCACGCAGGGCCGCGAACACATTTTCAATTACTTTTCACACTGTTCCTATTCAATCCCACATTATGAGTAAGAAAAACTGTCAGCAAGTGACCCCGATAAGCACCGGAAACTTTTCATTCGGCTTACAACAGGTTCTACTTGCCCGTTTTTTTTCCCCCTAAAATGGGCACATTAACAGTAAACAGATCTGAACTTTAACTTCAGCCTAGCTCACCTTCACAAGCCTGTCTTTGCCGACTGTCAGGAGGCGTTTTTGTGTAGAGTCGACATGCATATACGTCACACAATGTCGCGTGTCATGGAATGTCGCTAATGGAGCTTTGCTGAAACAGAATCAACACGATTTTGCTCATATATCCACTGTTCTAACACATCTGCGACATCCGTACTACGTCAACGTCAACTGTATACATGTGCACCAAACTTTGCATGCAGTGAAATTTTTCGCATTAAAGACCACTGCTGTCAACGAGTAACGTCAAAGCGTTCAGCGGGATTGTGCCAACCGCACACACTGAAAGGTAGGACATGTTAATGCAGAACGTCACCTGCCCTAATGAAAATAAATACAACGCCACAGACTGCGGTGCAATCCACATGTATGTCAACATAAACAGGTGGGTTGGAAGTGGGAGTGTGGTATTTGAGAGGAAACAGGATCAAAGAAGTAATGACTGGGTTACGAATTTATTTCCACTTTTTTACTGCAGTTATCACAGCGCATACGCAGTGAATGATGCCACTACTTCTGAATTATATCATATATACATAACTATGTATATCTATAATCTTTACAGTGAATATTCTGAAAAACACCAACAAGTTTTAAAGCTATATATATTGTATTGCGAATTCTTGATATGCTACAGGTAATTTGGAGGAGTGCCTGTTAATCTGTCAATTACCTTTGTTCATTTATTTATCTGATTGGTGTTTTATGCTGTTCTTAAGAATATCTAACCTCTGGCAGCAAGAATTATAGTGGGAGGAAACCGGACAAAGTTTGGGGAAAACCCACGACTATCTGCAGTTTGCTGGCAGACCTTCCCATGTATGGCTGGAGAGGACACCAGCATGAGCTGGATTTGAACTCACAGCGACAACATTGGTGAGAGGCACCTGGATCATTGTGCTGCACACACGCACTACCCCCCCCCTGCCATGGAAGCCCCTCAATTACTTTTGTCTTACTTCATTTTCTTTCAGCAAAAGAAGCAGATTCCCACGTTAATTATGTGACCACATTAATTATGTGACCCATAAATGACCTTTCTATTCCAAAAAAAAAAAAAAAAGGTAATTAAAATCAACGGTCGTGGATAAAATTTTAGGCCATTTAGTTTATGCAAGGATCAAGCTGATTTTCGGACGGGCCCTGAGAAGCTCAGAATGAATGTACACACAATATTTCATCAAAATCGGACAATAGTTGGAAATGTAGATGCACTGCCACCAAAGCCTGACATACAGGCAGACAAACAGACACTAATAAACATTCCTCGATTTTACTAAGCATCAGGTAAAGCAAGTGTCACTGACTATGATGCCTGGTATTACTCACTCCTCGTCTGTAATCTGTGTGTGGCAGTCGTCGCACACCCTGACGTCATACTCGTACCCCAGGGGCGGGAGCGTTGACTTGTTCATGCTGCACTTGCTACACACAGCCCGGCCACACTTCCTGCAGTGATGCTGCAAGTAAACACGCAAACAACTGTGATGTGGACACCAGCATTAAACTCCCAGGTCAGGGCATACCCAAGACACAGGTCATCTTTAAAACATTCTTTGCTGGATATATAAGCCGACCGTATCAGAAAAATCTGGTAGGTTGGTAATAAATGGTTTGTATTTTAATATTCTGGCTAACCGAAAACCCCCCCCCAAAAAAACAGAATTTTAAAGAAATTAACATGAAGAAAGAAAAAAACAACACAAAACATTTCTCAAAATACCCATAAAAACGTTAGAGCAGGGCCGTTTTTCGTCGGTTGTGATACACCATATAAACATATTTTTAAGGATGGCCTTTACAAGTAAAATCAAGCTGATTTGCAAATGTAATGTCAGGGAACACAAAATGAAACTCTTATGTAAGTTGGAAAAAACTTTGAAGATGTTGTTGCAAGGAAAACAATGGCCAATCAGAACATTGCGGGGAAAACAACGGCCAATCAGAATGTATTTAAATGCAACATTCATGTATCTGATTGGCTTTCAAACTTATCTGATGGACTTTCTTTAAAACAAAATATATTTGTCAATCCCCAAAAAGTTGAAGTCTTTAAAAAACAAATTAAGGTAGAAATATAGCATTTTGGAAACTCTGAGGCATTCAATAAAATGTGTTAACAAATCTACCATAATTCTGCGGCCTTTACCCAAGCAGGGGGGCAACTCCTGATGTGAAAAAGCTCAGGGTCAGTTTATAGCGTAGTAAATGGGTAGGCTGGGGGTAATCCCGAAAGCCGAAGACACATACTGCTCTCCAGGTGATCTAGTATGTGATACCGATAGGAGACGGTGTACAACAACAACATTGGCGAGCCAGCAAGCACAGCCAAGTGCACATGTCTGTGTTCTATATCTTGGGTACTTGGTGGCAAATTGCATTCCCTCTGTCTGATATTTGTGAGAAATTCACCGACAGATCTCAAATTAATTGCACGGGCAGTGCATTATTCATGGTGCATTTGTCAAATTAACAATTTAACATCATGTTATAACAGAGCTACATCAAGGCACTTAAGCTGAATGCCAGGATCGGGAGCAGTAGTTATACACAGTTATACATGTAGTTTTTATCGATAGTAATTCAGAGAGTTCGGAATACAGTTCACATGCAAGTGACAAGTCCAAAACAGACACAGGTACATGCTGCTTGCACATGCTTGCACATGTACATAAAGAGAAGATCTCGAGTGATGAGTGATAATCCATTGGTATTTAATAATTAATTTGTCATTCACTATCAAGCTAAAATGTTCCCGATGTTTGTTCGTCTGCATATTGGTGCTCTGCATGTTGTATACCGGTACACAAATATATCCCTTCCATACATTTCAAACCCATAACACTCATTGTACAAAAATATCTGTTTTGCTCTCTGACGTATAAATTTGGGCTCCAAGTTTTGCTGATTAGTCGCCTGTATTTCGGACCCCACCGTACCTTTGAAGTGTCAGCAGGCCTACCTGTACATACATGTAAAATGTGCAGGTTCGTAACTTCATAAAATGCACCTAAACAGCGGCAAAGTTGAATTTTTGCACAGGGGAATTTCATTAAAGAGTGAATTTAACTAGGATAGCTGTGCTATCGGCCTAATCACTTTCAAGTTCCGACCGGTGCCAGACTGCGGTGGCACCACTCAAGGCTAAGGACGGAGATCACGGCTATTATAGCCCTGCATGTGGGCATAGTTTATACCCATGACATCCGTCGGGCAGTCTGTTGGAAAGTGCTCAGCGGTGTGAAAACAAATTAATCCCCCTACTCGCGGCATGCTCTTTTAACTTCCGAAAGCTCGAGGTCATGATAGTTGTGAAAAGGTCGCGGGATTACGGTAGCTCTTACTTGTCTGTTTCCAATAACTTTTTGATCCCACATCATTTTCAAGTTCCAAAAAAATGGCGCTGAGCATTTTTCACAAGTATCACTCTCTGCCCAATCCGGGGTCTGAAAAGACATTTAAATCATAAATCTACTGTAAATAACGTGAAAAATTTAGTGACCATTTTTTAAACCTGGAAACAACTTTTTTTATTAAACTGAATAAGAATTTCTCTTTTGTACTCAAGAATATTTCACTTATATGGCAGCTTCCAGGCTTATAATTTTAGGAAAATGGGCAGAATCCGGAGAAAACCCACAACTGGCTGACAGACCTACCCATGTACGGCCAGAGGAGAAGCCAGCATGAGCTGGGCTTGAACTCACAGTGAGCACATTGGTGAGAGACTCCTGGGTCATTGTGCTAGGCTTAAACACGCTAACCACCTTGGCACAGAAGCCCTCCGTATAAATACAGGAATAAGAAAACATACAATGGCTCAAATGTTCTGTGACGTCATGAACCAAAATACATATTTTGGTTCTAACAGACCACCATAGAATCCAATATTTTGAATACTTTAGCTCTGTCACAAAAACTATAACCCCCACCCCACCCCCAACATCCATACAGATGATATTATTTTCCTGGAAAATTTTTAATTCTCTTTCCTTTGATATGTACTTCATTTTTATGTTTGCTCATCATTTAAATGATTTTATTCTCAATGGTTCTTTTTCAAGAAATGACAAGATTCTCTTCACCTCGACTCTTTTGGCATCCATGTTCCAGATGACAAGAACTGTATCATCCCCGGCAGACAGCAGTTGTTTTGAGGCGGCGCAGTATGCAAGAGCTTGCACTTTGTCACTGAAATATTGGTGTACATGTGAAATACATGTGTTTATTTCTTTGACTGGGGATTAATGCTGTACCTCCCCTACAGAGCTGTGGATTCAGGACTACACTACAACGCCAACCACTGAAATACCGAGACAGCCTGTGCTGAAATCTCAATGCAGGCAGATTCCAAGGTGAGGACATTAAATAACAGATCTCAAATCTATGGTAAGTCCCTTAGAAATTCATGGAATTTTACACCAAGTAATTACCTGATCTACTAAGAAGATAAAAAAATCCTTCTGAAATCATGTGTGACTCATGTGTACTGTAAAAACAGATTTAACTTTCAGGATTTTTCACCAAACACATTGAAGTCACTTCCTGAATATCGTTCAGAAGGGTCAAGTCCATAAAAATACATTTACAAGTATTTATATATTTGATTGGTGTTTTACGCTGCACTCAATAATATTTCACTTATATGATGGCTTCCAGCATCATGGTGGGAGGAAAATGAGCAGAGCCCGGGGGAAACTCACAACCATCTGAAGGTTGCTGGCAGACCGTCTCATGTATGGATGGAGAGGAAACCAGCATGAGGTGGATTTGAACTCAGTGACCGCATTGGTGGGAGGCACATCATAAAACTAAAAGTGATTAACTGTAGCTATCAGCTTGTAACACTTAAATGAGAATATTCTGCATAGCTTTTAAAATATATGACCTGATCACTTGGAGAGAGAAAGTGAAATTTAAAATGTTGGGCATGAAAGTGAATTTTTCCAGAGAAAATTAACTGTTATAGAATAGTACTTTTGGTTCTGAAACTGACATTTTTTTGTAAGATATCATTCTACCTTCCAAACAAATCTGAAAACACTGTTCTAAGATCAATAAAACTTTCAGAATCAAGGAAAATGAACAACTTGATCATGGATGTAATTCTAGGTCAGGCCATCCTTGAAAATATGCTTGTTTGGTGTAACCCAACGGACCCTTCAAAAAAGGGCCTATGCAGAAGTTTTTGTAGGTATTTTCATAAATTTCATTGTTTTATTTTTCTCGCCATGTTAATTCCTGTAAAATCCCTACCTTTTTCAAGAGCCCAAATAAGAAAAAAAGAAGACTTCCTGACTGTTTTTTCTAGTCAGGTTGGGTAACACCCAACAAACATTTTTTCAAGAATTGCCTCATTCTACATGTTCTAAGGACTTACTGGTGACCTTGAAGTTCGAAGGCTGTCCCTTGCCGACCTCCAATGTCCCAGACAATGATGGACTGGTCAAAACTACCAGAAAACAGCAAACTTCTATCCATGTCCCAGGCTAGACTCCTCACACTACCTGTCAACAGATTCAACAAAAAGATGGGTAATAAATGGAAACTCAAGGAAATGTATTTCTATTTTTAAGTAGAGTAGTAAATGAGGTCATTTATTTATTTATTTCATTGGCATTTTTCGCCGTACTCAAGAATATTTCACTTATATGATGGTGGAGAGCATTATGGTGAGAGGAAACTGGGCAGAGCCTGGAGGAAACCCACGGCCATCCGCAGGTTGCTGGCGGACTGTAAACAGTCTTAAACGAGAATCAAAAAAAGTGCACTTTCCGAATTAAATAAGTGTCAGACAATAATTCTGTTGTAGCTGAATTTAAATCTTTAAAGTAGTATATCATTCTCCCATCCAAACAATCCTCAGAATACCATTTCATCAAGATCAATATAACTTACTATATCAATGCCATTTAATACTCAAGAGCGAAATTTTAGGACATTTACTGTAATATTATACAGGTAAACTGTAGAACTAATTTTCACGTGTACTTGGTCTACTGTTTTCAAGTATTGTTGGTTAAAAGGTTACCAACCCTACAGCATAAAACATCCCTAATACATTTTGTACATGAACATATTTCTAAAATCCAAGTCATTAAAATCTAGAAATATAATCAAATGTGATGATAATTTCATTTAACTCAAACTAGATTTTAAACACAAACTCAAAGTCATTACACGCAAATTGCCCACAAAAACCATGAAAATTCATTTTTAAGTCAAAACCATCAAGAACTTTACAAGTGAAAACCGTGAAGAACTTTGTAAGAAAACAAGTTCAGCTAACAAAATGTTACCTGAATGACCTTTGAGCGTTGTTATCAGTTCACAACTTGAGCTTTTCACTTTAAGCACGTAAATTTGCCCAGAATAATCTCCTACGAAAGCATAGCTGGATTTCTCATCAAATCTAGAAAGATATTCTGTTAAGGCTTTATAAATTGCTCATACAATGTCAATCAACAGGTCTTATGCAACAGTCAGTATTAGCAATTTTTGTCATATATACAAGTATATCAGTTGAAAGTTAGCACCACAACAGACGCTAAATTTTCACGCCTACAATCCTGTAAATCTTCAAACCAAAGTACTTTTTTCAGTGGAATTTATGCATGCAATGATCATGAAAATGAGGCTAAAAATATTTTTGAGGCTGTGATTAAGGATGCAAGCTTCAAAAAACTATGCAAATTATTTCTCTCCACCCCATAGTTCTGTCAGAATTTTTCAAAATATTTGTTGCAGAGGTGGATGAAAAGGCTTAGGAAGTAGGGTAGCTTTAAATAGCAAAAATTACCTGATTTGGGGATTGTATATTATTATCTCAACATTTCATATATATCAAGTATGACCATCTTGGAAAGAGGGAATTATGAGATCCATATCAAATCAATGCCAGACTTTTATTATTCTTTTTTTTGGGGGGGGGGAGCTGAGCTACTTTCAAAACATCTGCAGAAGTGAACAAGAATCCCACCTCTTCACTCTAAAATTATGTCCAAAATGCTTCAGTTCTGTTATTTAAAGGGCTAAACTATCGTTTCTTATTGTTAGCTGGCCTGAGAGACAGATATTCTCAGAAATCTCTAGCCGATTAACATGACTTTAAGAACTCAAATTTAATTTACTCCATCATAAAATATCAAAACATCCAACACCACAAAAGATACTCTAAGCAGAGGCACCAGGCGGATGCCTGATATCCTCCCAGTCGTCTCCCCGTCTCAGAGCAGTGCCACTGGAAATACTTATCCCTGCTGCAGCTGAGCACCCACTCGAAGTTCAGGGAGAATCTCGTGCTGGCCACACGCCCCTGGTGTGCTGCAGAACAAGCCATGAAGGAATGAATTAATGAAGTTATAAGTGAATGAATGAATGATGTATTAATAAACAGAGAATGAATGTATGAATAAGTGAATGAATGATGTATGATTCAATGAAGGATGTATGAATGAATCAATGACTGAATGTATAAATATGTGAATGAATGAATAACGTATGAATCAATGAAAATTCTGTTTTCATTCTCATCTGCAGGCTCCACTTGAATCTTCATAATACAACCTAGAAGGATATAAATTTCTTTTTTTTGTCAATTTTGAGCACATGGGGGTGACACATTGGGTGACATGAGCGCAAACTTCGACAGCACTTTCATCGATGTGGACTGCAAGATCTGCGGCGACTTTGTGGAGTTCGGGTGAAGGACGCAGGGTTGCGATGAATGTCAGAATTTTAAAACAATTTCCTGAAGCTATCTACATTGATGAACTGCAAGTAAATGTGTCAGTGCGTTTTGTTATACGGAAATGACATTCCACGATCGAGTGAGGCTTAATTTGTTTTAAAATACACCATAAGTGTCTGATCTCACATTTTCAGAAATTTATTATCTCTTTCTTTGACGTGATGGGAACGCTGGTCATTCTCATCAAAATGATGTTGTGTAACCTCCACGTAACCTGAACAATCGTTCATGCCAAAAAATACAGCCTGTGAATGAATGAATGATGCTTGAATGAATGAATGAACGAAACAAAATATGAATGAATGAACAAATGAATGAATGAGTGAGGTTTGTGATACATGTAACTCTGGAAGTACTCCAGTCGTACGGCGGTGAGAATATGTTATACTGTTTGTCAGGAAAGAGTTATGAACTGACAACTGCAAAAGAAAAACACTCTTATTTATGAATAAACTAAGGCTGACAGTTTTAAGCTAGTTAACCAGAATCTCGCACTAGACAGTTGCTCTGCTGGTTGGGACACAATTATCATGGAGTCAACATCAAAATTACGTCTGCATAACCGCCAATGGACAACAAAAATTGAAAATCAATACCATGAAATATGTATACTGATTCACTTGAACCATGATTGACTGAAACCGTAATAGTAACTAGTAGCATTTTGAAAGAAATGTTAACATATGCTGGATGAACAGACGGACAGATCAATCGATCATCTACATGGAAAATCAATACTACAATTTATGTTTCTTGATGTAATCCACACTTAAACCAATTTTCTGTAACACAGGCTCTTTGTTATGGTTCACTGAACTTATTGACTGGTAATTCATATCCAGGGACATGTGCCTCACTCCCCCACCCCACCACACCTTTACCTGATACCTAGCCACTGGCCTAGACATGTGTATTAGGGATGCCTGACAGTGAAGTCTTTCTAGTATATGTGTTTGTGTTTTTATTTTAATATAAAGATCTTTATAACTTGTAAAGTTTGTACCTCTCAGTGATGATCTATATACCATTTTGTTTGTCTTAAAAAAAAGTTTCAAGTGATGTAAATTAAGCGAAGGTTACAAACTATGCAGAATATAACAGCAGCTCAAAGCGGTGAAAAATGACTAGGAAGGCTGGTCATTTGCGCCTTTAGTTGGCTTTAACTTTTTGACCTTTAATAGTGTATTGTTTATTTTTATCAGTTCTAATACCTTGTCTTTTTCTGAAGATTGTGATATGTATATTTACCATGTTTAAGTTACACATTGTTTTATAAACCAACTTGAAACCTGTTAAAGTAAAACAACTAGGCTTATCCACCTATAGGCTGGTAGCTTATCAAAACAATGCTCTCACTGAGGGCTGTGCTCTCAGTATATAAAGGGTCACCTATGAGCCATTAGGGCAGACCCTGATAGACCACCGAGATGATGTCATGCTGATGTAAGTAGATTATGTTCAACAAGGAATGGTCTCCACACACTGGTGTTTGCCTCTTGCATTCCCTAATGTTAACTACCTTGCAAACCTTGAGATGACTTAAAGATCCCGGTAACATTTCACTGAAATAAGACAAAACCTGTAAGGAGGACTACTGGTTTGAAAGATATGTGAACATATACTGGATGAAAAGGTAGAAAGATGAACAACTGCTCATTGAAATGGGTAGAGAATTTCACCATTTGCATAAATGACTGATGATTAAAATACCACAGTGTAATGTGATTTAAGTGGTTTAATTTCTCACCTAAGTAATCTCTGGTGTGTGTGATTCTATTGTAATCATCAGCCAACAAGTATTCCTGAAAAGAAAAGAAAATGAATAGAATACAAGATATGTCACTCATCAGTTAAACAAAAGACTGACTCATAAACTAAATGGCTATAGAGTCTCTGATCGGTAACAAATAGGCACATGCACGTGTAATCACATAAACCAACAGCACGAGAATAAACCACTGTCTTTGGCAAGTAACTGACAAACTGTTCTAAGTGTGGTGGAAGGCAGGGGATCTCCAACAAGCTTTTCAAAATTTGAAAATTCTTGACAATAGGGAAGTGTTTAACCCCAATCAAATAAGTAATTACGTCACGTAAATACATCCGCACACAAATTGCAAATCGTGAAGTAAAATTCTCCACTTACAGTTGAAATTATATACAGAACAATGCAAAACCTTCTTGGTTGATAAAATAATCATTACAAGAGTTTCCATCAAAATTCTGGGTTGTACAGTACATGTACAGACTGTAATTTTTCAAAAACCTATGTGAATGAAATGCTCTTTGCGTGAAAACAGATCTACGTAACCCATCGTTCGGTTACGTCGTTCTGTCTCTCTGTGAATGGCACATGTAAGTTACAGGAAAGGTTACATAGTCTATCACACTGTGTGGCGAAAATTAGCAAGGTCAGTGCCAGTGGCGATCTGGGAGTATTATGGGCTATATACAGCATGCAGGTCATGAAAACTGGCATGAATGAAACAATTGTTCGCGCGTTGGTTACGTGGGGTGTCAGTCTGCAGACTGATAAATCGGTTTTGCCCATCTGTCCGCAGAAGCGTAACCAGAAATACAGCACTTGAACTATGCAACACTCAAGACAATTTCACGACCGTTTCAGCCTGCCTGGCCCTTCAAAGGGCCTCACTGATCTACATGTAACTTAGTTCATCTAAATAGCAACTATTTTGCTTTGTCATTTTCTCAGTTCTTTATCATTTTTCAGTTGAATATTGAATCCTAACTTCTTAATTCCATAACTTCACCGATTAGGTTGTCTTTGTGTCACATTAGCTGAAAGATCTTCGCACGTGCCAACCGACTCACTGTTGGCAGCCATTTTGAGTCTTGCACCCTACTCTTGGTCCTGAAATGTAATGCAGTTCTGGCATCGAAAAACATATCACTTGAAAACTTTGACGTTTTCATTGTCGCCTATAGGTTCTATTGAAATCTTCACAATACAACCTAGAAGATCTGCAGCGATTTTGTTGAGTTCTGGTTAAGGACTCAGGGTTGCGATCAATGTCAGAATTTTAAAATAATTTCCTGAAGCCATCTATATCGATGAACTGCTTGTAAATGTGTCAGTGCGGCCTTTGCAGATATGTGTACGTGAAATCATTGTATGTGAACACGTAAGCGCTTGCAGTTTTGTTATACGGAAATGATATTCCATGATCATGTGAGGCTTAATTTTCAAATATACTGCAATTATCTGACCTTCTCACATTTGCTGAAATTTATTATCTCTTTCTTTGACGTAAGGTGAAGTAAGTCACAAGGTAAGTGGCAAAACCTGCGGCACTCTGCCTACGCGAATGGTGGTACTTCACATCAAAATGATGTTGCGTAACTTCCACGTAACCTGAACGATTGTTCATGCCAAAAATTACAGCCTGAATCATGTACCTCATACATGATTCTGTACCTCATACATGATTCTGGGTTGTACAGTACATGTACTTCATCCATGATTGGGGTTGTACAGTACATATACCTCATACATGATTCGCAGTTGTAGAGTCTGGGTTATACAGTACATGTTCCTCATACATGATTCGGGGTTGTGCAGTACATGTCCCTTACACGTGGTTCGGGGTTGTACAGTACATGTACCTCATACATGATTCGGGGTTGTAAATGTACCGCATACATGATTCGGGCTTGTAGATTCTGGGTTGTACAGTACATGTACCTCATACGTGATTCGGGCTTGTACAGTACATGTATGTCATACATGATTCAAGGTTGTACAGTACATGTACCTCATACATGATGATGAAATAAACACCAGGTAAAAAAAGTCCTAAATACTACATGAAATGACCTGTGAGATTCACTTCAGATTGCATTAATTCCAACACAGGTGTCTGAAGGAAGCTGCAAGAAAAAAGTTATTTGTAGTAAATGAAGAAAGGTTTATTTACTTATTTCATTGGTGTTATACGCATCACTCAAAACTATTTCACTTATAAGATGGCGGCCAGCATTATGGTGTCAGGAAACCGGGCAGAGTCAGGGGAAAACCCACAACCATCTGCAGCTTCTGGCGGACCTTCCCATGTACAGCCGGAGAAGCCAGCATGAGCTGTACTTGAACTCACCGCGACCCCATCATTGCTAACCCCCTCAGCCACACAGGCCCCCTTGAAAGATATAATTCAGGATCTGGGCGTTTGTGAGGTTAAGATGTTTCTGGTATAAAGAAGTGTCATTTAAACCTCTGGAACACAGTGCGATGTGATTGGTTAATTAATATCAACTAAAGCTGCCAAACATTTTTAACAAGTTTGATGGTACAGTATGATCACTTTTTTTTTTCACCTTTAGCAACAAAAGATTTCAATCTCAAAACACCCTGACTGCACAAGTTAAGATACTCACAGATATAGTTCCATTTTCCAAGCCCACAAATGTCCTGCGGGTCTGTTCATTGTAGGCCAGTGACGTGGCAGCAGCTGTCCGAGGAAAAAAATTATTCATTCCAAAACTTTTAAAACTGAAGAAATATAAATTGATGCACACACACAGAAAAAAAAAATTGCCTGTACACAATGCTGGAACTTGACTTTCTGAGACAGTCGCTCTTAGGGAAAGTGATTTTCCAAAACTGGTTGCCTTCATGCACATGCACAGAGTAACAAAAGAATAAAGCAGAGGCTGCATTGTCATGTAAAATTAATGGTTCAGCGGATATCAATTTAATATGCTATCTTCTTCGGCCAAGTTACACAATGAGAAGGTCAAAGTCAGTAATTAAGGGTAAATAAGGAGCGGAACCTGATTACGAGCCTCGACACCAGGTCAAAAGTGGATGTTCATTGTGGATGTTTGTGGCATCTGGTACTGTTTTTGTTTTTTTGTTTGAGGGTGTGTAAATATTACATATTATTATTTAAATCTGGTGATTACTACGAGTACTTACAGGGTAATGTGTGGCAGATGCTTGGCCAATACTGTCCTGTGTCCCTCCTCAACCAAACACGCACAGTTCTGAAAGAAATGTTAACACACCAGTGGCATCATTTATTTATTTATTTCATTGGTGTTTTACACCATACTCAAAAATATTTCACTTATACGACAGCAGCCAGCACGATGGTGGAAGGAAACCAGGTTGCTAACAGATAGAAAACTCTTGACATGCTGTTTGTCAGACACCACTTATATTAGATTTTATCTGACAAACTCAAGATTTCATGCCTGGCAATGCTGTTAATTTGCAGGCTTAGCTTGGCTGCTTTAGACTTTAGACTAGTAAAAGAGGAGAGAAGGCAGGTGAAGGGTGGAACCAGGGATAGACAACAGCTGCACAAACATATATGCCAGTCTGTATCATGTCTTAGACATGAGAGTTTTAAATGTGACAGTGCTAGAAAATTCAAGTATGAGTGTGGACAAAGCATTATTTTGAAAACTGGTACATGTTCTTATTTTATTGTCTCTCTTGGCATGTTTGGCTTATTTCTGTAAAATCACATTCCCACTATCACCTTTCTGACGTTCCACAAAGAACAGTGCAGACTGCTTGCAAGAAATGTTTGTCTAACATGTCTTGTCAGAGATGCAATTTGTTGCCAGTTAAACTATACAACTGTCATCTCTCGAGATTATTAGCTGTCTTACACCATAATGCCAAATTATCCCCTGCAGCACAGGAGAAATGTCAAAAGTAGGACCTTCAGACTATTGGGGAGGGACTGAGGGAGGGAGGGGGGCACACAATCAAAGTAACTTCACAACTTGACAGCTGATTCCAAACAGCCAAGTCTCGGCTTACTTATCATCTGAGATGGTGATGACGCCATCCTCTCGAGGGATAATGACAGCCGCATTCACTTCGTCGTTGATACCCTCAAGTTTGTTCAACAGAACGGGCTTTCTTATGTTCCCTTGTCTCCCTGAACTCGAGGGTTTGATTTCCGCAGCCATTTTGACTGAAGCTTTATCACGTGACAGCCTAGAGTTCGGCAATCATGGTTCCGCCTTCCTGTTGACCCACATTTATGACATTTTAAAAAGAAAAAGCCTTAGCAACTTTCAGCAAATGTTGTGCATCATTATATACTAGAAGGATTTATTCCAAAAGCCAGCCTTGGTAAATCACATGGAGGAACAAAACCTTATGTTAAAAAGACAGAATTTTGCGGCCGTTCCAATCGAAGAGCACTCTCTAGAGCCCCAATATTACCACATAGGCGGTCACGTGAAAATGACCGCGATTATCCAACCAACAACATTCGCACAAGCTGTAAAAATATTACAAAAACTGTTTTGAAATATTTTCATGCGCCAACCCACTCTCGCCTTCTATCCACATGAACTGTCACATCAGTATACCTTATCCAACATTAAGATTTTGAATTAAATTAAATCGAATTTCTTAAACTGAGTAATTCATTAAATCTGAAATACATGGTGACTTGTTTGCATGATCAGGTGATTCTGACAAATGTATGTTTCGTACCGGTATATGGATTGAGTGTTGATCACTCATGTTAACACGGTAAGGCTCAAGTTTCACAAAAGTGCAAAAGTACTGAAAATACCTGTATCATTCAATGACATCTGACTGATCAATCGTTCAAATAGATCAACAGTCTGTCAGTGCGTGCATATGCAGTTTGTCAATGGATGCACAGTCCTTTGGCCCATAATGATATGCATGCGTGTAGAAACGTTTTTCTTTTAATGGTTCAAACTAATAGGTGTTGAAAGACGACCAGTATGAATGTAACATGGTTTTTCACATCCCAAACAATTAAACCACACGTGTTATTTTTAAATGATCATTATCATTACTGCTTTTTCATTTATTAAAACAGATAACTCTTCAAGTTTTTGATATTGTCCTTCCGTTTTAAAATTCTTCACAAATGGGTGCATTTAATCAAAATCAGAAATTATATATATATATGCTTTTCGCACTGACTAAAACAGATAACTGTTCAAGCTTTTAATATTGTGTCATTCTGTTTTAAAATTGTTCACAAATGGGTGTATTTAATCAAAATCAGAAACTCTGAATATATATATATATATATATATATATATATATATATATGACATGCAAGTAACTTAAACAAATATAGTCTTGCTAAGAATTGTTTAACAATAATGAACAATTCAGTTATATTCATCTGATCATCAGTGCCATTCACTGCCTTTTTCAGTGAAGAATTAAGCCCTACACACGAATGTCCCTATTTATTGAACATAATTTATTCCCGCGTCATGGTGTCATGCCTGAGTTCACTCCCTTGACGAAACTCTCCTGTTACAGCATGCAGCCGGGGCGAATGACAGTTGCAGAGCCTGAGGAATGACCTGACAGAACTGAAAGGAGAAAATGAAAGAGGAGGTAAATGTTGAATCTGGTACGAGTAAGGCCAAAAAGTGTTTTTCAATCGCTACCATCTTCCTATAGGTCCTATGTACGCACTACTTTGTCATACGTGAGTGGCTCGAACATGTACACGCCTATCTGTCTTCATTTTATCAAGTCAGACACTTCGCCTTGATCCAGCGGGCAGAAATAACCGATCCACCCAAGTCGATATCTGATGAATATTAATGTAAATATATTATCCAATCAAATAACACTCCACCTAATTGATGGACAGCAAAGACAAAACAACACGTGTCCGCGCACACAGCCGATGGCTGTTCAAATCTTAGAGGCAGAAGAACTTTCCACATCTCTAAGGATGGGGACAAAACCGGCATGCTGTTATATTAAGACGTGGTGTCAACATACTCCTTGAAGCGTTCGATCGTGGAATTAAATTAGTATGAAACCTCTTGATCATTCAACAAGTCATCCTGTGATGGGAGAGGTAAGACCAGATCGTGATGGGCCAGTTACCCGCTGTGCCTTTGTACTCTGAATTAAATGTTCTGTGTACGACACCGTGCCGGAGGATAGGTATAGGGCCTACAGCTCGGACAACTTATAATGTTCGCCCACCATATGTTTAGGAGCTTTAAATGTACTTGATTGACAGGTTTGAATTTCACTCCCTGCATAAATTCTTTGCCTAGCCGAGCTGGCAATTATCTGATTGGATGACGATGGCGACTTTTCAATTTCCGGCTGGAGTGGAATCGCCTAGTCGATTGATCAAGGCAGAAAACGGAGTTATAAACGTGTAGCGATTCACGGAGTGTCTGGCTTGATATAAAGAAGATGAGACCTACCCGGCGTATCGATCAGAACGAAACCGAGCAACTGAACATTTGACAGCCTGTTAATGTTATTTAAGTGAAAGATAACGCATGTTGGAAGTTTAGTTTGGGAAAAAGGTTGGACAATATTATGTTTATTTCAGTAAAGCATTTAATCTAACAGCTACAACGACAGTGGAAATTGACATTCGACTATCCTCTGTCGGCTAGCATCAAACGCAGTCATTATGTCTGGGCTGTGACGTAATTGTTCCAAGGGTGCAACACTCTTGTCTCAGGAGACAGTAGTAAGCTGCTAGGGTTGTGGTGGAAACTTGAAGTATATATATAAATTTATAACATGAAATGATCAAGAAACTTACTCCCGCCACAAAACAATGGTCTGGAAATACTTTGCAGTGTTGTTCACACGTGTAATTGTTATGATTAAAACATAGAACATTAAAACAATGTCCTGTCTCTATGTTATTGCATTTCACAATGGCAGTCAACTCAGAACATTTACATCACAGCTTATAAACAGCCGATATCTCCTAGCTCTCTTATTGGTCAGTCTCTCATAAGCTTAAAGGCATGAGCGCATTCAGATCCCCAGTTGGCAGATAAATACTTCACACTTCAAAGAAAGATAACTCAGCAATGAATTCATAAAAATTCAAACATTTTTTGGCATTCAAGAGAGAATTTTGTAACCTTTTTAATGAACATTTCCTCAGCCTTTCCCAGAGCTGTCTGATGTTAAGACTTCTGTTTGGCTCAGCTAGGTTCCTCTTTGGTGTCGATTGTGTGGTTTCCCCGTTTCCCCTTTATCTGTGTGGTTTCCCCTCTCCCAGGTTCTGTGAGACCTCCTAAAAAACTAAATGTCTTCCCTCCTTTTTTTTTAATTCTGATATTAAATGGTCGGTTGATGCACCTGTCAGGTATAAAAATATATAGGATCAATGCTTAACTCATTGAACTATGGCTCAACATGATTGTTTTTTTGCTCTGTACGCTTCCCCCAGTGGCACTGCTTGGTTTCCTCTTAATTTGTCTCTGCTTGCTTGGTTTCCTCTTTGGCTCTGCATGTTTTCCTCTTTTGCTATGCTTGTTTTTTTCTTTGTATGCATGGTTATCCTTTAGCTCTGTATGGTGTCCCTTTTGCTCTGCATAGTTTACTTTTTGCCCCTGCTTGTTTTTCCCTTTTGCCCTGCATGGTTTCCCCTTGCATCATTTTCTAACTAGCTCTGCGGGCTTTCCCTGTTGGCTGTGCATGCTTTTTTTGTATCTGCACAGTTACCCTTTGGTTCTATATAACCCGTTTTCCCTTTGCTCTGCATGGTTCCCTCTTTTGCTCTGCATGGTTTCCTCTTTGGATGTGCATGGTTTTCCACTTGGCTCTGCATGGTTTCCCTGTTGGCTTGATGGCTTTCTCATTGGCTCCTCATGGTTTCCCCTTCCCCATTTGGCTCTGAATGGTTTTCTCATTTACTTTGTATGGTTTCCCCATGGGGTCTGTGTGGTTTCCTCTACACTTTGACTTACCTGCTCTTGTCATATGCACACTGAATTTCTCAATGAAGCACCTAACCTATTTGACTAATTTGTCCTGTGTTTCTTTTTTCTTTTTTACAGTGTAGATGCCCAGTTTGCTGAGTGCAAGACACATCATGCCCCAGCGCAAACTGAATTGCCTTAGCATAGCGTCAACATTTAGAGCCAAATGTCAGAGCCGAAATCAGCCAGTGGTAAGTAATGCCATCTTAAAAGTGATATATTTCTGAGTACAGCGTACAACACCAAGTAATTAAATTCATAAACCTTTCACATACAAAAGAAGCCCGTTGTTCAGCATTTATTTATCACAAGCGTGAGGTCGAGGGTTCAGTCCTCAGCAGGTCATATTTTGAAATTTTGAATTTATAATAGGCTTGATACTATTTTGCTTGATGCTCAACACTATGAGATAGGACCTTTACTAGTGGGACTTGATGCTTGCAGCAGGGATTCATAGAGGTCGAAACTTCAGAAACCAAAATTTGTAAATTTTGAATCAAAATAAAGTTAACCATATTCAGTTAATCTCCTGGGTTTTGTGTTTTCATAGCAAACACAATACATGTATTTCTTTTCCAGCTGCTGATGCAGAGACCAGATCTGTCCTGGCAAATCTCTATGAACTTGTGTGTACTAGGTCCATGGAGGACAAGGAATATGTTTGTGATCAACTTCTGAATCACAAGCACCTACTGGATGAAAACATCGGCTTCTGTAAGTACCATGAAGGCAATGTTTAGAAGTGTATTAGTTCTGTAAAACATTTAAGCTCCTAAATTCTTTGGCAGCAAACTGATCAAGCTGTATTAATTAAAACTTAATTAAAAGGAAATATGATACAGTGTTTGTTTTTCATGCAAATATTCATTCAAAGGCGTTAAAACTTTTGAAGAGCAAAATTTTCTTCAGCATTTTATGGAAAAATTCTTTACATGTTTGCAAGTTTGATACGAGTACCTTTAATGTTTTTTTTTTTTTTTTTAATAAATATGGCCATTACCATTCTGCAGAACTATTTCGCATTTATTTCAAGGAATAAACAAATCAAACTTGTGGGCAGATACATTAGGTTTCCTGACAGGTTTCCTCCCTGGTTCCTTTATTGGTTTTAGATAGGTTAGTGGCCAGATACATTAGGTTTCCTGACAGGTTTCCTCCCTGGTTCCTTTATTGGTTTTAGATAGGTTAGATAAGTGTAGCATTCTTCAGAACGTTACACTTCTCCAATATGCAATCCAATAAGTAAAAAAAAATAAAAAGTGGCCAGATACGTTAGGTTTCCTGACAGGTTTCCTCCCTGGTTTCCTTTATTGGCTTTAGATAGGTTAGATAAGTGTAGTATTCTTCAGAACGTTACACTTCTCCAATATGCAATCCAATAAGTAAAAAAAAAAATAAAAAGTGGCCAGATAAATTAGGTTTCCTGACAGGTGTCCTCCCTGGTTTCCTTTGTTGGCTTTAGATAGGTTAGATAAGTGTAGTATTCTTCAGAACGTTACACTTCTCCAATATGCAATCCAATAAGTAAAAAAAAAAATAAAAAGTGGCCAGATAAATTAGGTTTCCTGACAGGTGTCCTCCCTTGTTTCCTTTGTTGGCTTTAGATAGGTTAGATAAGTGTAGTATTCTTCAGAACGTTACACTTCTCCAATATGCAATCCAATAAGTAAAAAAAAAATAAAAAGTGGCCAGATAAATTAGGTTTCCTGACAGGTTTCCTCCCTGGTTTCCTTTGTTGGCTATAGATAGGTTAGATAAGTGTAGTATTCTTCAGAACGTTACACTTCTCCAATATGCAATCCAATAAGTAAAAAAAAAAATAAAAAGTGGCCAGATAAATTAGGTTTCCTGACAGGTTTCCTCCCTGGTTTCCTTTGTTGGCTTTAGATAGGTTAGATAAGTGTAGTATTCTTCAGAACGTTACACTTCTCCAATATGCAATCCAATAAGTAAAAAAAAAAATAAAAAGTGGCCAGATAAATTAGGTTTCCTGACAGGTGTCCTCCCTTGTTTCCTTTGTTGGCTTTAGATAGGTTAGATAAGTGTAGTATTCTTCAGAACGTTACACTTCTCCAATATGCAATCCAATAAGTAAAAAAAAAATAAAAAGTGGCCAGATAAATTAGGTTTCCTGACAGGTTTCCTCCCTGGTTTCCTTTGTTGGCTATAGATAGGTTAGATAAGTGTAGTATTCTTCAGAACGTTACACTTCTCCAATATGCAATCCAATAAGTAAAAAAAAAAATAAAAAGTGGCCAGATAAATTAGGTTTCCTGACAGGTGTCCTCCCTGGTTTCCTTTGTTGGCTTTAGATAGGTTAGATAAGTGTAGTATTCTTCAGAACGTTACACTTCTCCAATATGCAATCCAATAAGTAAAAAAAAAAATAAAAAGTGGCCAGATAAATTAGGTTTCCTGACAGGTGTCCTCCCTGGTTTCCTTTGTTGGCTAGATAGGTTAGATAAGTGTAGTATTCTTCAGAACGTTACACTTCTCCAATATGCAATCCAATAAGTAAAAAAAAAAATAAAAAGTGGCCAGATAAATTAGGTTTCCTGACAGGTGTCCTCCCTGGTTTCCTTTGTTGGCTATAGATAGGTTAGATAAGTGTAGTATTCTTCAGAACGTTACACTTCTCCAATATGCAATCCAATAAGTAAAAAAAAAAATAAAAAGTGGCCAGATAAATTAGGTTTCCTGACAGGTGTCCTCCCTGGTTTCCTTTGTTGGCTTTAGATAGGTTAGATAAGTGTAGTATTCTTCAGAACGTTACACTTCTCCAATATGCAATCCAATAAGTAAAAAAAAAATAAAAAGTGGCCAGATAAATTAGGTTTCCTGACAGGTTTCCTCCCTGGTTTCCTTTGTTGGCTATAGATAGGTTAGATAAGTGTAGTATTCTTCAGAACGTTACACTTCTCCAATATGCAATCCAATAAGTAAACAAAGATACGATAAAGTTAACAAACTGCGGTTGATCCATAGGAGTGTAAAACGTACGAATCAAGGAAATAATCAAATTCAGTTTATAGGGATTTCCTGTAACTATTTTTCCTAGTGGCAAAAAACATTTTATTGATGGTAAGAAAAAATAAATAAATAAGTGATGGAGTTTTGAAGAGGATTGGACTGGCATGCCACATACTCTTTAATTATGTTCAAGAGCTAATTGACGTAGTTCAAGTACGTGTACATGTAAATAAATACAGGGATATTTATTGTTCCCACCTTGTGGCCGATACCTCTGGGTTAAGCCCCATGTTGGGTCATACTAAGTACATTACAAATGGTACTTGTTGCTGCCTCGCTTGGGGCTCAGCACTGAGAGGTTAGAGCAAGGAAACAGGACTGGTCAGCCTGGTGTCATTATAATGTCACTGGGTGGTGTGTCATGTCTGGTGGTTTTGACATGATGTTCCAGGGGCAGCAGCACTTTGGGGGCAAGGTCTTAACCTGCCACAGGCATGCACAGTATATATATACTTACTAAGGACTCATCGTTGTCATTTGCCTGATAAATTAAGTATGACAAAACCAACAGCAATGTTACACACACACCTGCATGCTTTTCTTTTTCCAGGGTGTGAGACTGGCCAAGCCTGGTGTCTGTTAAGTCGTCGGTTTGAGTGGTACCCGATTCTAGAACTTGCCGATCCTTACGCCAAGCATTCTTCTTCTGAGACACAGGAGTTTGCCGAATGTATTCGCCAAGGAATCTGTCCCTGTGAGCAGAAAAATCTGCTGTCATCTCGCACTATGTTGTACGAGGCGACACATGTGGGAGTGAGATTGATCCATCTGGCAGCTCGGCTAGGTGTGACATGGCTGGTGGAGTTTCTGATCCATCAGGGCTGTCACCTGAACCCTGTCACACCTCTCAACAAGTTAAGCCCACTGCAAATCGCTGCCCGGTTAGCCTATACTGATATAGTGCAGCTACTACTCGATAGAGGTGCTGCGATTTTCAAAGAGGACTTACAGTTTACCCCAGATGAACCCAATTTGCCACACCCTGACAAGTACAGCCCTCTGCATGACATTTTGTCATGTATTGCACAAGACACGCTGCCTTTAGACGAGGAAGAGTGGCAACAAATCTTTCATACTTTCAAGCTCCTTGTTGAGTCAGGTATTTGGGACGTAGACCATAGAGATTACAGTGGCGAAACAGTTTTGATGTCAGCTGTTGAGAATGAATTGGTGGAACAAGTAGACCTACTGTTGGCTGCAGATGCTGATCCCAATTTGCTGTGCGATGCAGGATTCTCTCCCCTTTTCAGGGCTGTAGATCGTGGAAATTACGAGATTTCATCAGCGCTGATTGAGGCAGGAGCAGATGTCAACTACACAGTTTGTAACAAAGCAACGCTGCTGCAGGCTGCAGTTGAGGATGGTAATTACATATAAATACTGTATTTCGCCTAAAGCTTGGCCTTTCTGAAGCACGTAGATGTCTTGAAATAAGACATCTGATGCCAATAGAGATCTCTTAAGTTTTATCTGTCAAAAATTGATGAAACTTCACAAAAACTCTTTAAGTGGCCCAGCAAGATGGACGAATCAATCAGAATCAAGCAAAGTGTGTCATTTATGAAAAGTTTAACTGTAGGTCAAATACGGGATGTATTAAAGGGGAAGAAAGCAAAAAAACCTGAAGTATGAAAAGTTTAACTTTCGGTGAGTACAGTATGTATTAAAGGGGAAGAAACCAAAAAAACCCCTGAAGTATGAAAAGTTTAACTTTCGGTGAGTACAGTATGTATTAAAGGGGAAGAAACCAAAAAAACCCCTGAAGTATGAAAAGTTTAACTTTCGGTCAGTACAGTATGTATTAAAGGGGAAGAAACCAAAAAAACCCCTGAAGTATGAAAAGTTTAACTTTCGGTCAGTACAGTATGTATTAAAGGGGAACAAAGCCAAAACAATGTGAAGTATGAAAAGTTTAACTTTCAGTCAGTACAGTATGTATCATAGGTGAAGAAAGCAAAAAAAAACCCCTGAAGTATGAAAAGTTTAACTTTAGGTCAATACAGTATGTATCTTAGGTGAAGAAAGCGAAAAAAACAAACCCTGAAGTATGAAAAGTTTAACTTTCGGACAATACAGTATGTATTAAAGGCGAAGAAATAAAAAAAAGCCCTTGAAGTATGAAAAGTTTAACTTTCGGTCAATACAGTATGTTTTAAAGGGGAAGAAACAAAAAAAAGCCCCTGAAGTATGAAAAGTTTAACTTTCGGTCAGTACAGTATGTATTAAAGGGGAACAAAGCCAAAACAATGTGAAGTATGAAAAGTTTAACTTTCAGTCAATACATTATGTATCATAGGTGAAGAAAGCAAAAAAATCCCCCAAAGTATGAAAAGTTTAACTTTCGGTCAATACACTATGTATTAAATGCAAAGAAACAAAAAAAGGAAAACTGAAGTATGAAAAGTTTAACTTTCGGTCAATACAGTATGTATTAAAAGCGAAGAAATAAAAAAAACCCCTGAAGTATGAAAAGTTTAACTTTCGGTCAATACAGTATGTATTAAAGGCGAAGAAATAAAAAAAAAAAAACCTGAAGTATGAAAAGTTTAACTTTCAGTCAGTACAGTATGTATTAAAGGGGAATAAAGCCCAAACAACCTGAAGTATGAACAGAAAGAAAACTTCATCTGGACCTCTCTTTACTCGCTTGTTTTTAAAGATAAGTGATTTAGATTTTAAAATGATTTTTTCAAATGTTTGAATTCTAATTGGGTAAAGCTCATGTTTTTCTTTGAATAAAGGTACAAGAACTGCTTGGGGGCCACTAGCCTTACAGACATTGCAGACTCACTGAACTTATGGCTAAAAACTGCTTGAAACCCACTAGCTTTGCTGCCATTGCTGACCAAGTGGACTGATGACTAAGAATTTCTTATAGCCCACTTGTCTTGTTGACTGAGTGAACTGATGACTAAGAATTTCTTATAGCCCACTTGTCTTGCTGACTGAGTGAACTGATGACTAAGAATTTCTTTTAGCCCACTTGTCTTGTTGACTGAGTGAACTAATGACTAAGAATTTCTTATAGCCCACTTGTCTTGCTGACTGTGTGGGATGATGACTAAGAATTTCTTATAGCCCACTTGTCTTGCTGACTGTGTGGACTGATGACTAAGAATTTCTTATAGCCCACTTGTCTTGCTGACTGTGTGGACTGATGACTAAGAATTTCTGATGGCCCACTTGTCTTGCTGACGAGCAGAACTGCTTTAAACCCACTAGTCTTGCTGCCATTGCTGAATGAGTGAACTGATAACCAAGAACTGCTTGAAGCCCAATAGCCTTACTCTCATTGCTGACCAAGAGGACTGATGACAAAGAACTGCTTGAAACCCACTAGCTATTATGATTGTGTGTGTTGATGACTAAGAATTGCTTAAAGTCCACTAGCCTTTCTGCTATTGATTACCAAGTGGACTAAAGGCTAAGAACTGTTTGAAGCCCACTGGTCTTGCAGCTATTATGATTGTGTGGGTTGATGACTAAGAATTGCTTGAAGTCCACTAGCTTTTCTGCCATTGTTAACCAAGTAGACTGATGGCTAAGAACTGTTTGGAACCCACTGGTCTTGCAGCTATTATGATTGTATGGGTTGATGACTAAGAATTGCTTGAAGTCCACTAGCCTTTCTGCAATTACTAACCAAGTGGACTGATGGCTAAGAACTGTTTGGAGCCCACTGGTTTTGCAGCCATTATGACTGTGTGGGTTGATGACTAAGAATTGCTTGAAGTCCACTAGCCTTTCTGCCATTGCTAACCAAGTGGACTGATGGCTAAGAACTGTTTGGGGCTCACTAGTCTTGCAGCTATTGCTGACTGAGTGAACTGATTACTAAGAACTGATTGAAGCCCATCAGCCTTACAGACAGCTTTTGCTAGAGCTGTACCATAGATTCAAATAGTTCAAATTCTTCTTTCTTCAGTTTTGGTGGCTTAGGTCGGGAAGTTTGCGAAAAGTTTCTTTTTCTCTTGATTTTGCCACAAAGAATTGATTAACAGATTAAAGCAATAATAAAATTCATTTCAAAGATGAAAATGTCTGCTCACACTTCATTGTAAATCATCTTGTCAAGGTTATACCGCAAAGGCGACATTATGTTTGACATTAGTCCCTGGGGCTTATTAATTTAGTCTGTTGATTCTGTGCAGGATTTTCCAAGATAGTTGAGCTTCTGCTGCAGAACGGAGCAGATCCAAACTTAGTTCCGAGCGGATCTCCCCATCCTGTTGTCATGGCGATTTGCGACCGTGACTCCCAATGTGTTGTGGCTTTGATAAAACACGGTGCGAATGTGAATGCCCGCAGAGAAGACGGAGTGTCGGCTCTTCATCTTGCAGCGTTTTACGGGGGCAACGACGACTCCATTCATTTGTTGTTAAAGCACGGGGCAGATGTGCATGCCCGCGACGTCCGCCAAAGTACACCTATGCATTTCGCTGCTTACAGCGGTAACCATTCTGGTGTTCTCGAACTTCTTAAGTTCGGCGCTGAACCGGATGTCTTCAACTGCGTCGGCGCATCACCACTCTGGTACGCCGTTGCCATGCAGCGGACAGATATCGTAAAGACGTTGCTCGAGCAAAATGTTACCATGGAAACAAGTAGTTTTGGTGACGAACCTGGGAGTGAGCAAATTGTAGAGATTTACCAGAGTAAGAAATCTGTTTTATGGGTTGCTGTGGAAACAAATGGCTCGGAGATCGTTAAAATGTTGCTGCAAGCTGGCTACAATATTTGGCAGGAGCCGTGGCTTGTGGAAGGCAGTGCCGAAGGTTTGGATAAAGACAACAGTATGGAGATATTTCAGGAACTTCAGGATGCAGTGAAGAAAACGCCAAGTTTGCTCTGTCTTTGTAGATTCTTCTTGAGAAGCCGATTCGGACCAAAGCTTCGCGTGGTTGCCGAGGAACTCCCATTACCACAGACTCTCAAAGAGTTTCTCCGATGAACCCGCAATTTGATATCTAAAAATAACACAATGAACGTCCCTGGTTTTAATTTTGGAAAGGATAGGAGGAGAGCGGATAAACTTTTTTCATCTCTCTTTGCTGCCTAACTGAACCCCATGTTAGTTTTCAGTATATGTAGGGATCTGAGCTGTACGCCGAAAAGTGCAAATGTCAAATAATCGTACATGTAATATTTTTTGGATTGCAATTATTAGAATGTTCAGTGTTCTTTTTGTTCCAAATTTGTTGTAATTAACAAAAAATGAAAGTTTGATGGGTTGGCAATGAACCGAGCCGTTTCACAAAGCGCTTTTGGGTTTCAGCCGATGAAACTGTAATCCAAATTAAACTTATAAAAACTTAAAAATATAAGCTTGAGAATAATAATGATCAAATTTTGTCCGCTGATCCTATACGATGTGGAAGTCCAATTTCAGCGAAGTTTGAACACCTAGGTTCAAATGCTTCCTTGTTGTTAATGTGCATAAACTTTTGGACTTTAGTCCAGGGTATCTCTGTGAAACAGGGCCGTGTCTGTTACATTAAGGTCCATACGCTCTAAATTGTTATAAGCGATGAACTGGATACATGAAACTCTATGCGCCTTAACTCCGTATTGAAGTTTTTTCCTGGTCTTTTTGCCAGAATTTGAGCAAAATGTCAGATACATTTGAAAACCATTCAAATGACACCAATCTTTTGCTACTGTAGTTGAACGATGTTTTATACTCTTTAAGGTTCTAGTCATTTATATCTACTGCTGCCGTATCGCTGGTTAAAAAGGTTTATTATGTTTACATAAAGGCTGTTCTTTTGATTTGTTCAATTCTTAATATCGGATATGGCACCGATATTATGGTAAGCTGCACAAATATTGGCTTTCATCAATTCTCTGCTACTAAGCAATCTATTTTTTAACAAATACCTGCATCATTTTATATTACACAGTTTCCACAGTATTTTCAAAAAACTCCCACCGAGTGACGTCATCTTCACTAGTACTGTTCCACATATTATTATACAACTACATATACGTGTATACGACTGGTAGTTTGCTTTTAGTATTATGATAATAACTGGCGCATGTATTTTGATACCTACAGAGTGCTGGGGGCCTCCGTGGCTCAGTCGGTCAGCGCGCTATCGCAGTGCAATTGCCCAGGATTCTCTCACCAATACGGTCCCTATGAGTTCAAGTCCAGTTCATGCTGGCTTCCTCTCCGGCTGTATGTGGGAAGGTCTGCCAGCAACCTGGAGAAGGTCGTGGGTTTTCACCGGGCTGTGCCCGGTTTCCTCCCAACGTAACTGTGGCCGCCGTCGTATAAGTGAAATATTCTTGAGTACGGCGTCAAACACCAATCAAGTAAATAAATAAATAAATAATAAGTGTTGCTTACCCATAGTTCCACTGTAATGGTCATAAAAGTATGGTTTCCATTTACGCATGACAATCATGTGCATCTTTGCTTTGTTGTTTTCGCAAACTATAGGGTGCTTATGCCGGTGATGTTATGTCTTCCTTTTGTATTAAGGGACATATTCCATCAAGTACTGGCAATTTCAGTACATTATATGCTTCATGGAATTTGATCTTCGATGTTGAAAGTGAAAACATATATGATTTAATATTATTTATCGATTTCGTGATGGTAGTTCGCATCCTGAGACTAATATATACGTGTACTGTACAAGTTCAAATGTAGTTAGCAACCATGTTTAAGTGTTTATAGATGTATGCCTGTGTTGTCGGAATCCTGCGTAGGAATAGAACAGGAAATGTAGTCTTTCACCGCCGACGTGCATGGCTTTCGCAAGAATTATACGCAGACGAAGTTATAGTTTTCCAATTTAAATCACTGGTTTTACGACGGTTCTTGTTGCCTGAGTTAAAAGTCAATATATGCGGATTTTGATGTAAATGTTGTATTTATAGATTTGTTATTTTATTTTTGTCGTTGTATAAGAAAAACCTTGTATGTTCAGTGATTTCTAGCTTCATACCCCCAGACGTGATTTTGGTCTTTCATTATTTTTCTTTCCGGGTAATTACCCTTATATTGAGCGAACACATATGTCCGTCAAAGACACCTGTCACAAATTGTGCCTATGTAGATATAAATGAAATCCCCTTGTATAGTAAACCAACATGCACTTTTGTCTTCGATACAATCGACATGGCTTCCAAGCAAATTTTTTGTCTGGAGGTCATATCCTCCCATTTTAATCATTATAGGCTTATTTTTTGAAATAATTTTGAAGCATTTTATGAATGGAATGTTTGATATGTTTTTATTTTCCAACTTAAATGCCTGGTTTTAGCGGAAACTCAGGCATACAGTGCATGTACTTATTGCAAAAAGTTGGCCTGCGGAATCAACATGGATTCGAAGTTGCGGTCAGATATGCAAATTTGTTGATTTTAACCTTGTATATAGTTCTAAATTTAGTCAACGTCACGTTTTTCGTGTACTGTATCAGAATTGAATCAACTTCATTTTTTTCCCTATTTAATCAAACTTAGGAAGCGCTTTGCGAGATGCGCTTCCATATTCTTACCTCTTTTTAATCACCAGTTTTGTGCATTTCTTTATTCTGATATATCCTCTATATTTTTATACTCTACATAATTTGTAATGTTATGCAACTTCAGCAAGAACGTGACTCGATCTTTACACGGTAAATTGACATATGCTGCCATGTAGTTAACAGCAATGTGGATGGGTTGTTTCGTCACAAAGAGAGTGCACTGTATTGTTGATTTAAGAGTCACTGTTGTTCAGAGCCGTGGCAATCATACAAGAAGGCACAGTCCCCTATGTATTGTGTTATATATATATATATATATATATATATATATATATATATATATATATATATATATATATACACACACACACACACACGTGTACCACCTATCTTGCTCAAAGGGTCACTGTTTAATAGTGAGAGGCTTTGCAGTCCTACAAGGAGGTACAATCTCCCATGTGCTGTATAGCCACAAGAATGTGGCTCAACCGATCTAACAATGCACTGATGTGCCGAGCTGATCAGTACGGTAGTAAATCTGTTTTCAGTTTCACTTGTGGATTTAATGTGCTGTATTGTCTTATACATGTATATGTATACATCTACCACCGATCTGGCTTCAAGAGAGATTAAACAGACGAAGGTCATGACTTCCAACTTGAAACTAATATCTTTCATGAAGTAAATCATTGTTGATTTCCTTTGTCTCCTAATGCATAAATACCGGTACATGGAGATGCCGTTTGAAGATGCCGTTTACTGTGCCAGAAATTGAGTGAATCTGTTTCTTGGAAATGCTTGGAATCCTTTCTTTTTTTTGTTCTTTTTTTATGACGTGTTTCACGGTTTTAACACAGACTTTATTTAGGTAAACATGCCACGTACGTGTGATAGTTCTTGTGTTGTTGTTGTTGTTATTATACCAGTATATTAATGTTAACAAGGATCCTTAACCTGCACTGGTTTCGTTCAGTTGGTTACTCTCTATAGAACAACATGCATGTGTAATGAACATATGATAAACAAGTTAAAAAGAAGTAATTTGAGAAAAATGATGTCAATCTTAGGTCCCTGGATCCTGTTTCAGAAAGCAATCGTAGCCCAAGTTGATTGTAACTACCATGGCTACCTATCTCTTTAACATGGGTTGCGATGGTAGTTACAGTCATGTTAGTCTATACAACTGCTTTGTGAAACAGGGGCCTGTTCTCTGGTTTGACCTGAAGAATATTTGTATGTGCATATGTACGTCATACTTAACAATTTTTCACTCATATGGCGACGATGAGCCCTTAAATGTAACAGTATCTATACTGTGTTTTCTTGTGGCAAGTCTGCAGCCACTGGAACGTCTTGCCCAAAACACCAGACATGACACCTCACCCAGTCACATTCTACTGACACTATGCCGACCAGTTCTGTTTCGTTGCTTTAAACTCTCAGTGCCTCTAAGTACCATTTTTAAAGTGCAGACCCAGGACTGATCCCGAATTTCCCCACCTCAAGGTGGACACTGTAACCAACAGGCCGGCGATGTGGTCGACTCGGAATAGAACAGCTTTGTTGGGACCTACAGATACTGGCTCTGTATCTAAGTTACTGTTTTGACACGAGCTAAAGCTCCGCAGGAACTGGCACATTGTTGGTACATATACAAATATATGTTGTATATTATTAAGTGCGAAATTACATCACTGATTTCATTTCTGTTTATTTGTTACCAAAGTACTATCTGTTATTTTGTCAGTGTAATTGTGTGTAGTTTTTACATGGGCTATACTAATTGATTCAATAAACTTCTTGCGTTGTTTTCCTCTTGAGGTCGGCGTTAAGCAGCAGTGAAATATGTAAACAGATTTACCGCCATTTATTCATTTAATTTCGATGAATGATGTCGATGAATGTCAGCTCTACCGATATACCACCAACCCGCCGATGGTCGTCGATGTAGGTATGCTGACCCGAGGTATTTGCGCAGGTAAATGAGCGTTGATCGGAATACCTGAAACTTTTCAGCTACCTCGATCTGAGTACCAGTTGTTTAACGTGACTAACGTCACAGTGTAAATCCTGAATGTTTTCACTGAATAAGAAATTACTTGAAAGATTTTAGTAATTTTTGATGTCATTGACAGTTGCCAATTTTGATAATCTGGTCAACAACAACGGCACTTTCTCCAACGAGGCAGTCCCTTCCTCGCATTTCCACTTACTATGTGCAGTTCTGGTAAGTGAAAGTGGGCACCGGGTGCCGCCGTGTTTTCTCACAGATGCATAGGACAGACATCGGCGGAAGGCGCATACTTTCGAATGGCCTACCACCAACATGAAGCGATATTCTTCTAGAAGAGATACAAGGTATTTGTCACAAAATGTTTCTCTAACTGAATCTGTGCTTATTTCACAATATTGTTAAACCGTGTGTCATACCTACCCCAGGGTTTGTCCGGTTTCGTTCCACCAGATCGCTAGTCTCCAGTGTGTAAGTGAAATAATCTTGAATACCGCGCAAAACACCAATCAAATAAATGCATCAATTAATAAATCAGTTCTACCATTATCAGCTAAGATACCAATAGCTTGGAATTAACACGTGTTTTGCCCTCAGAGTAGGACCTATAAGCTACATATATGCAATCTCCGTTTGACGAGTTGTATGTTTGGAAAATACTTTCTACATAGGTTCCTTTGTCCTTCTAGACGGCTTATACAATGATCTGTTCAAAGCGACATTTCGGCTGTTCTTGTGTTCTGGCCAACAGGCAGCATACATCTGCCTGTATAAACGTTATTGCAGTATTACAGGTTACAGCCAATGGGATATTCAGTCTTCCACAACCGGAAGCAAATCTTATGATTCATGAAATAGCAGTAGCGTCTGCCTATTTGAATATCAATGTTAGCCATGATTATTCATGATGACCCAGAAGTCTCCCACCAATGCGGTCGCTATGAGTTCAAGTCCAGCTCATGCTGGCTTCCTCTCCGGCCATGCGTGGGAAGGTCTGTCAGCAACCTGTGGATGGTTGTGGGTTTCCCCAGGGCTCTGCCCGGTTTCCACCCACCATAATGTAAGTGAAATGTTCTGAGTACGGCGTAAAACACCAATCAAATAAATAAATAAATAAGTATTCATGATGACTTGAAACCACCGTTATTCTTATTAATGTAGGTAGGAGGCACTGTCGCTTTAAGAGTTGCAAAATTTGCTTCCATTTGTCGATGGCCGGGGAATCCCAGTAAGAAGGGAGACCACTCTGCAGTAACCATGCGGTGAAAACATGTCTCTCCGTTCAATGCCAGTTAGGGTGATTTAACTGAAATCAATTTTAACTAAAATCACAAAAATATCGAAAAAAGGGTAAAGTAAGGGTTAACGAGTAGGTATGGTTAGCAGAATTCGTGGAAGTTGCATGACAACTTCCGCATTTTGGAGAAAGCAGAAGTTTACTGTTTGTATCAATATTGTAACAGTTTGATGGGAACTGCATTGCTTTTAAAACATCGCAAATCTGGCTAGAGACTTATTTTACAAAACAGTTCAGCCAAATTCATAGAATTTGTACGACGCCCACAGCACTTATGCAGAAAACATAAGTCTACAGTTTGTATCAACATCATGGCAGTTTTATTGGCACTGAAACTCTTTCAAAACGGGGCCTCCGTAGCTCAGTCGGTCAGCGCGCTATCGCAGCGCAAAGACCCAGACGCCTCCCACCAATGCAGTCGGCGTGAGTTCAAGTCCAGCTCATGCTGACTTCCTCTCCGACCGTATGTGGGAAGGTCTGCCAGCAACCTGCGGATGGTCGTGGGTTTCCCCCGGGCTCTTCCCGGTTTCCTCTCATCATAATGCTGGCCGCCGTTGTATAAGTAAAATATTCCTGAGTGTGGCGTAAAGTCCCATTCAATAAATAAATAAATCTTTCATCGCAAATTTGGCTAAACTTATTTTACAAAACAGTGTAGCCAAATTCATGGAAATTACACGGTCACCACATTTTGCAGGAAACAAAAGTCTAGTTTTTATCAATATCATTTCAGTTTGATGGGGACTGAAACTCCTTTAAAACATCGCAAATCTGAGTAAACTTATTTTACGAAGTTAATTACTCGGCAGCCATGACATTTTGCAGAAAGGAAAACCCTCCCCAATCTGAGTAAACTTATTTTATAAAACGACGGAGGAGAATTCGTGTAGAAGCTGTACGACGTTTGCCATGGCATTTTACAGAAACCCAAAATCTACTGTTTGCACAATATGTCAGTTTACATCAAATATTTTAGAAAAGCGTTTGTAGGCCTATGTTTGCTTAAACGCTCGTTTTTATTTATAATCAGTCTTATGGCTAATTATATAACGACGTGTCGAAAGCTTAAGTCGTATGAATCTTAAATTTATTTCATTCCCTCTCCAAGTTCGATGTATGTATCAGGTTATGGTTACCGAATTCGTGGAGCCAGTTGTGCTGTCATTCTAGAACAGAACTGGGGGGCCTCCGTGGCTCAATCGGTTAGCGCGCTAACGCACCGCAATGACCGAAGCCTCCCACCAATGCGGTGGCTGTGAGTTCAAGCCCAACTCATGCTGGCTTCCTCTCCGGCCGTATGTGGGAAGGTCTGTCAGCAACCTGCGGATGGTCGTGAGTTCCCCCGGGTTCTGCCCGGTTTCTTCCCACCATAATGCTGGCCGCCGTGATATAAGTGAAATATTCTTGAGTACAGTGTAAAACACCAATCAAATAAATAAATAAATAAATAAAACAGAACTAATCCTACTTCTTTGGTCAGGCCTACCTGGAGATATCAACTCTAAGATTATACAGCGGAACCATTTTGTTCTGCCGGACTCCTTTCGGTGATTAAGCGGTAAGGTCACTCGATCAAGTGCAAGCATGGTGTGATTCGGAATGATGTAACGATTTGATATGTTGTCGTTGTCACTCCGCCATGATGGGACTACGTGGTGTAAATCACATTCTTTTTCCTTCGCTGACATATATCGTTCACTTTTACTCCACCTGCAATTCTTAGGGTAGTTTGAATTCAGGATTATGATTTTTTTATTGGCAACTTCAAAAATGACCCAATGGCTCGTAAGTGTGCATGAGAGCTACGTGTATCTTAGCCCTGTCTCGAGTGCAATTGCTGTGGTACCGATCATCACAGGGAATGTCCCGCCATTGGAAGTGTCTTCATTGTTCTGGCACGGTTTAGGTGTAAAGAAACAAGTCAAAGTTGCAGAGCTGTCCTCATCCACTATTTACTCCAGTTTCTCGAAATGTTAGCTGCTGTAGTTTTAGAAGGCACCGATTCGCAGTCCGACAATTCAGTGCAGTTAATTTATATATTTTATTTATTTGATTGGTGTTGTACGCAAGAATATTTCATTTATACGACGGCGGCCAGCACTGTGATGGGAGGAAACCGGGAAAATCCACGATCATCCGCAAGTTACTGGCAGACCAACACATGTACGGCCGGAAAGGAGCTGGACTTGAACTCACAGTGACCGGTGGGACTTGAACTCACAGTGGCGTGGGAGGCTTCTCGGTCAATACGCTGCCCTAGCGCGCTAACCGACTGAGCCAGAAGAGTCCCTGCAGTTAACTGAGTCCATTCATGGGAGGAATGTACTGTGGATGCGCGAAATGCACTTAAAAGAGATATGGTCGCCCAAAATTTGGATTTTGAAACAAATTCTGATTGCGACGCCTTAACTAAGTTTTGAAGTTCGGTCATAAATTAAATCAGTCATGTTGAAATAAAAAATGTTCATTTAATATGTAGTTTGTACGAGCCCCGAAAATCTCTGTCGTTATTAAATTTCAACACAACTAGGGCGGGCCATGTTCGACGTTGTAACCCGCGCAGTTGGTAGAGCGTCCGCTTTAGGACGGGGAGATCTGGGTTCAAACCTGGGTCGGGTCATACCAAAATGATACATCCTACTTCCTCGCTAGGCGCTCAACAATCAGAGGATAGAGGGTGGACTGGTCGGCCCGGTGTCAGTATAATGTGACTGGGTGAGGGGGCTTGTTGGGTGTCTTCGGCAAGTCGTCTCGGTGAGGCAGCACCAGATAAAAGATACGGTGGAAATCCAAGGAAACACCGCCTTCGTATAAGTGAAATATTCTTGAGTAGGGCGTTAGACAATAAGCATTCATTCATTCATTCATTCATTCGACCTTGTAACTCCGCCACGGCAACAACAACATTTGCGCCTACCTATCAAGTAGTGTAGTTTTGCGACAACTAACCACCAATTACAACTCTAGACTTGCTTGTCCACCTGCTGGGTTCTCTTTTATGCCTCTTTTATGTCGATCCAGTTACGAGCGAGCCGTTAGTCCTCTTACGAGTGTCATCAGCCACGTTTGCATACATATAAATTTTACCGAGCACTGTGCGCGTGCTCCTGTTCTTCTGAAATGATTTATTTATTCATTTGATTGGTGTTTTACGCAGTACTCAAGAATATTTCACTTATACGACGGCGGGCAGCATTATGGTGGGAGGTAGCCAGACAGAATCCAGGGGAAAACCCACTATCATCGGCACGTTGCTGGCAGACCTTCCTTCTGAATTAAAAGTCTTCATATAAGCGTTCTGACAAACTTTTCAGTTTTTTGTTATTTTTAAACATTCACTTAACGTACAATCCTGGGGTGGGATTACTGAACGGCTTGTAACTTCTACCTCTTGAGAAAAATACCTAATACCCATGTTACTCTGTAATAACGCTAAAATATCTAATATCTGGGCGACCATGTCCCTTTAGAGCATTTGTGAAGATTTATCATTCAAGGTCTTTACCAAGGCTGGTCATTTTGTGGATATAGAAGGAGCGGATGGTATGGCCGAGAAGGTAGAATGTTCTTTGTCTTGTTCAACTACACAGGTAGGACAAGCAGAGCAGCGACGACAGTAGGCCTATGGTAGTTGAGAATGACAACCCAAAACTAATGCAACTCGGCTTCTTGTCAATTAACGTCACTAAGGAATTCATTTAAACTGTTTCATGTAAATGATTAAATAGTAGCAAGCATGACAGACACTTATGTTAATATAGCAATGTATTAAGCCTACGTCTCTGACCTAGAATACGGGAGTTTCGAGTTTGAACGCTTTTTATCGCTATAATTTTAATATGAGTTTTTTTGCTTTGTATTTAAAATTTCTCTTTTATGTACACTTCTATTTGAATTATTTCGTTGCATTGTTCAAACTGGACTGCTCAGTCCCGCCGTAGTTTTCTTTCACCGGTTGTGAAAAAAACCCCACAAAACATTCATGTCAGGGTAAATAAAATAAGACTAAACGTGAACAATCAAATTATCCGGCATAATTTATTACCATAACGTTTTCGTACACACGCATGTAATATAAAATGCTGACATAGATTATATTCTCTGTATTGCCTGTATCTGTATAAACACATTGTCACTTGTGAGAAATACCATCAACAGACCGACAACATGATGACGCCAGATTGCCTATGAGCAAAGAATCACGGATAGGACATAAGTACACGAAGGAGTAGATTATCCGTACGGTATTTCAGAAGGCGTGATGTTACGCTATAAGAGGGAGAACGTAAATGGAACTAAGTTGTGAAAGAATGAACGTTGAAACAACATTTTCGGACTTGATTTCGTATCTTCTTGTTCTCAGATGGTCAGAAACATAAGACCCAACAACGGGACGACCAATTTAAGGAGCGGTTTTTTTTCTGTTTGGAATGTCTTCCATGTTTTGTTTTTTTTAACCATTGCTTGAACACAGTTTCGTGTTGTTGTTGTAACGGAATAATTTTCGGACATATTCTGTCTTTTGCCATCTATATTTTCTCTGATCTTTTTTGTCGAGGAATATAGATACTTGGGTTAATCTGTGACAAACTAAATATTTACAAGCATCGCATTGAGCCCGGTCTTCGCCACACTCTCGAAAAAGAAGCTTCTCCTCTCTTATCCGTGACATTTCCTTATAGGTAGGTGATTGTACTCACTGAATATCAAGAGCACATGCACATGTACTATTGGAGTGACATCATTATACTACAGGCCTGTTGCTTGGAAACCCATGAAGAATATATTCTTATTTGATCACGTTACTATTTAACAAGCTAAACAACAACACTAGGGAGAAGACAAAGAAGAAACGGGAGTTTTTACCATCATAAACCATTGAAAATAAACTACCTTGGCGACTTAAGTGAAAACACATATCTCATGTCTGGTGCCTTGGTCGTGCAATCAACTGAAAGAACATATTGGACATCTCCTCCAAATGTCATTTCACGCGAAAGAATCAACACTGATTGGCTGTGGTATGACGCAGATAAATCCAGACAGAAACATTGGTGCCCTAAATTTTCTCTGCTAGCCAATCAATGCATCTTGTATGTATGTATCTCATTTCAAATTAAAATGTAGCAAACAAATACTGTCGATGAAGAAATCCCTTCAGTTAGCTCAAGCTAGGTACCCCACCCCACACACTCTTCACCTCCCCTCAACCCAATTAAGGCGGAACCGCACACCAGTACTCCGTCATGATTAACGTATCGACTGGCTTAATGTAAATGAGAATGAATCAGTCTTTCATATATAAATCATGAGGGTTTTAGTTTCTTAATACATGTATAGAGGTTTAAGATCACTTTGTGGAACCGGGAAGCTGTACGCTTAGCAAGACAAAATGGTATAGCCTACTCCTCCAGGCTTTCAATTACGACTGACGTATTCGGCTGACTTCGCTTGCCTCCGTAATCACGTAACTTATCCACGTGACTTTTTCCGTGTACTGCTGATTGTTCGTTGTCGAGGGAGGACCTGAGATAAGGTTTAGCACCAGACAGGTTCACTGACGTAGGAACAATCTCTGTCTCCTTTTTGTTTTTGTTTTTTTTGTTTGTTTTTGTTTTTGTTTCTATTTCAAAGTCTCGAGTATTTTAAGTATCCAAGATAACCCAAACCCGCCCCTCCCAATGCCGTTATGCCAAAGGCGAGCCTAAGGAAGCCTGGTACGGATGGCAGGTTACGTTCCCAAAACGTCGTCTCTATGGGCCGGGGTTTCACATCCTGTTCGAACAACAGAAATAGAGAGAAAAACCAAAAAAGAAAATCATAAGTTGAAATCTCGCGAAATCGTCATAAAGTAGAAATGTAGTGGGTAGTACCTATTTAATTTCTTCGTTCTCCCGTGTTTTTTTACGTTATTTTGGACGTTGGTTGTGTTTGACCTACATGTACGCATATGATCATTCTGCTGAAACGTACTGATACACGGCTCGAAACAGCTGTTTGGCTTATTCGCTCCGAACGTCCATTATGCCTGACACCAGTGTCTGTTTAGATGTCTAGAATAACTGGTTTGACTCGTGTTTTGTCTAGAAGTATCACAGACAGACAGACAGACAGACAGACAGACAGACAGACAGAGAAACAAAGAAAGAAAGAAAGAAAGAACTTTTGTTAGATTAATGAAATGTTTCTTCAGGATATATGTGAAAAGTTGAGCTACCGTGTTCAAACTCATTTGCAAGGAGAACTCGTTGAACAAATCGCAAACCACCCGATGGGGCAAAATCGTGAAATTCATGTAAGCAGAAAGCACACTTTAGAACGAGATTTATGGGTTATCATACAGACTCGTGTCCACATGTCTGTCATATCATTTTGTAAATTCACGTTGAGAAGCGGGATTTCGCATTACATGAACTATATCCCAAAGTTGGTCTTGACCTCTATGTCAAGTCGAACGACCTCACCGCAATGGGGAAGCGGTCCGTGTCTTCCGGACAGAGAGTTTTCCAGGTAACGCCTGCTTCCATTGTTCTCAGGGCCTTGGTGGTCGACGGTACTCTCTAGCTTATATGGTCTTACATGAAGATCCATGGAAATGTACTTGCCCTCCACCAATATGCCCTACTTTCTAGCAGAAAAGAAGAAATCTTGTGCTTCCGACTTCTTGTGCTTAACTCTCCGAGTTAATAGCTACTTAAAAAGATTCAAGATTCAGACCTCGCTTCGCTGAGGAGGCCATTCATGAAGTTTTACTCATGTGTCCCCAATACGCTTTGCAAGGACGAATATTGTTTTCTGACCTTGTAGACGCTGGAATCGAGAGTAATGCTTTGTCCACCGAAATATGCAAGTTTAGTAAAGCTATGGGGAATTATTTAATTAGGGTTCACAGATTTTAAGTAACAGCATTGAGGCAACAGTTCCCCATAGGGACTGACCATTGTTGTTAGAACAGTCTGAATCCCTGAAACACATCTTACTTCCTTGGCGCAAATCATTCCTTGGAATGAAGTCGCCATGTAAACTAATTTATGTATGTCTGTATATGCCCTACATGTACGCCACAGGAGTGAGAGTTAGCCAGCAACTCGCCAGAGGTCAGTGGCTTACTCCAATAACGCCAATTTTCTCCACCTCCTCGACCCACAAGGCTGGTCGCAATTGTGAAGAACTGCTCAGTACGGCGTTAACCAATATTCAGATCAAATTAAATCAACATGATGGAGTGTAAATCAATATAATGAGGCGTCAATAAATGTCAAAGGAAGAAGTTCAATCTTACGGGGTGTAAACAGGATGTAAATCAAAACCATGGGGTATAAATCAATGTAATGGAGTGTAAATTGGTGTGGTGGCGAGTAAATCAATATGACGGAGAGCAATTCAATATCATAGGGGTGTACATTAATATAAACATAAAAGGGACTAAATCAATATAACGGGGTGTAGGTCAGTATGATGGGGTGTAAATCCAAATCAAGGGCTGTATTCATAATAATAGGATGTAAAAAAACTTCACCTCATCTTCCGGTTCCTCTTGCCAAATTTCATTTTCACTGATTCGTCCTTCCGCAAACATTATCTGAGAAGAGAGAGAAGTGAACATGTTTATACATCTTAAAAGTTTCAAACATTTATTTTTTTTGATTTTCTACACGTCAAACCTACAGGCTATATCTCTTGTCAAGCCTGAAATATTTTATGCAGCCTACTTCTGAAAAGATTTGATTCCTCCATAAAACCGAATTTCAGAATAAAAAAAGAAAATAACGACGGATAATGCAGTTATTTTTGATTTCATGTATTTATACCATTTACTTTACGTATTGATTTACAGCATTCATGACGTATACATAACGTATTCATGCAAGAGGACTCGAATAAATTAGTCGAAAACAGCTTGCTTTGGCTAAGCCCTGGGCTGACTGGTAGACAACGGTAGGCCATTTCCCGCACAAAAGTCTCTCGGGTCCAAGACGAAGTTAACCTGCTTCTGTATGAGTACATGTGCCTGTACCTCGTTACCCCCTTTACTGAAAATCGTCAAAGGCAGATATGAAGATGAAGCTGCACAGTTAGGACCTGAATTACTTCTGGCGGGAAAAATTCTTCATTTCAGGAATATAGTAACTGAATTACCTCCCTTGCGGCGCGCTCTCCAGCTTCTATTGCTCCCTCCATGTATCCAGACCAATGGGTTGCCGTCTCAGTGCCGGCGAAGTACAAGCGCCCAACCGGTTTTCTTATTTCACTGAAAGCCGAAAAACGGTTTAAAGCGTCAATACGCTCTGAAATTGCCCGAGACCACAATCTACGGGTGGCTTATATTTACTGACCGCTGACCACCCTTAGCCCGAGGGCTATGTGGACCCGATTTAGGTATTATGCTTGTAAGGTGCCACCCACTCGTTCAATTCCGCTGCATGCGCGTTAGATTCTTCTCGAATACACAGAAAGCACTTTAATTTCGAAAGTTGAAATATTTCCGGACATTTTTGTCACTATCGCTACTTTGCATTACCTCACCAATCTCAAGTAAATCTTTGAGGAAGTAGACAATAGGGTCAGCCGACACATCCTGCCATGTTTTTCAAATCTGTGTCAACGAGGCGCGCATGCTGATCGCGGCTTGACCTTCCCGTGACATCACATCTTGAAATTTACACCATTACTAAACAAATTTATGCCTTCAGTCAGTTTGCACAAAGATCAACCACGGATGAACATGCGCGGGGTTCAACTACACAGTTTTTTGTATCAAGTTGTGGACAACGCACGCGAGCGTAAGTCGCTACTGTGAATTGGATTTACTGGTCGTCAAGGCTACAGGATGTGAAAAACATTGACATAAGAACAGGGAATGTGTTGGTGAACACAGTGCATCTTAGCTTTACACGATTCATGCAAGTCTTGGTTCATTTTGCATGGATTTTCGTAGCGGGGAGTTTCTCCACGCTTTTGGCATTTTTAAATTAATTTTAATTTACGCTAAACCCCATATTAAAAGATAAAAGCCGAGATCCTTTGCTACGTCTGAAAACAATACAGCACTTTTCATTAACACTGTAGGCCTATTTTATGCATGGTTACAACGGTTACACTTAAGTTGCCAGTTGTTGGCCATCAGTCTGGTCCACTTAAACGTTAGGCCTACTAGACTCGTGTCGGTTAGCGCGCTACCGCTGCACAATGACCCGAAGCCTCCCGCCAATGCGGTTACTGTCTGTTCAAGACCAGCTCATGCTGGCTTCCTCTCCGGCCGTACGTGGGAAGGTCACCCAGCAACCTGTGGATGGTCGTGCGTTTCGACCGGGTTCTGCCCGGTTTCCTCCCACAATAATGCTGGCCATCGTCGTATAAGTGAAATGTTCTTGAGTACAGCGTAAAACACCAACCAAAAAAATAAATAAATACTAGACCCGTTAATTTACATGTGCCGCGTGTGATACCCGAATGTGACGATCTGAGTGAAAGTCTCGCTTACAGCTGATCCGTGCACAGACAGGAAGGCCTACGGCACCCACTTCGCTTCTACATGTAATCTGTAATCATATATACATATGTATCCCAGAATTCCGCGCGCGGTTTTGTCTTGGTCTAGGTTATGTGTAGGCCTCTATGTATGTGGAATAGATGTGAGCTACTTGAAGTTATATTCCTTATACAATGAACATATTAAGTTATCTGGGAATATTTATGTACCAAAACGACCCTTTCTCCCCGTGGATACTTTTCTGAAGAGCTGGATCCAACTTTTCAGAGGGAAAAGATCAGCCCATGCTTAGTCCACGTAACGTAGTATGACATTTACTTTACATCTTAGACACTAGCTACTCAACTGCAGGGATATATGTAAAATTATTTCGAAGTACTTTATTTACTTGATATTTCACGCCGTGCTCACTAATTTTTCATAAGACGGTTTTCATTTTATTGGGTGGATGAAACCGGGGTATGTCTGGACTAAACCGCCGACCTTTGCCAGAAGTCTGACAAACCTTCTGACAGAAGATCGCAGCCGAAACAAGGATCGAGAAGTGTGTCCGAACTCGTACGTTACCTCTCACGCCAAGGGCTTGACAGCTGCAGTAATCTTGAGACCCCTTATCGCCTGTTATAATACCAAGTGATAAGTAAGGCAACTGAATGCCCTTTTATATGAGTAGTCTTCGTTAATAATTCATATCGGGTTATCTTCTGGTACCTAATTGTCATTGATTTCTTTGTATGATTCCTGATTTACCCTTTAGAAGCAGTTCTCAAGAAATTTCCCAAACGTGACAGCTGTTGGGCAACACTTCCAGTAAGGCACTTGATAATAAGCCCATTCGGCATAAACTCAGAGACATGCGCTGTGCATTACGTTGGCTGGCAAAAAATGGCAACAATAGCAAGAATTCGTTTTTTACCATTGTCGAGGCAACTCTGTATAAAAATAATGGTTCTGTCCACATTGACGTACATTGACGTCAAAGCCAGCCAAAATCGAACAACGTCATACTTCTTGGTTGTTGTCCCGAACTGGTCTGTTAAACCAAAACAAGCGTCAATCCGAAGCCGAGTCATTCTGCGACATGTGGATTTGAACGCGCGACCTTGCTGGACAACGGCCGTCTGGCCATAAGCATGTACGACACCTTAGTCAGCCAGGCTGTAACGGCATAAGAGTCAATGTCAACTTACGGCCCAAACACTGTGAGGAAGCCCGGGGGCATCATAATGGTGTAGCAACCTCCCGACCACTGCTCGTCTGCCCAGTTCTTCTCCTCGTAGTGGATAGGCTGAAATCATCCATCCATATGGTTTTGATTGATTTTATCCGTTTTGCGGGACTTTAAAATTGAAGGAAGTAGAGTGAGTTTGTATAGACCAATGACATCAATGCATTTTTTTCTGGTTAATTCTGTTTAAGCCATGGTGCTAAGGGACGTGCAAATTGCCATAGTTTATGTGTATTTACATGAACAGTTAGATTGAAACCCCACGGAACCCGAGGGAAACCCACGACCATCCGAGGGTTGCTGGCGGACCTTCCAAAGTACGGACTTGGACTTGAACTCACAGCGACCGCAAAGGTGAGAGGTACCTGGGCCATTACGCCCAACCCTTTAGTACAAAAGCCAACATGCACCATGTGGAGAAAACCAGGGCAGCGACGATAACATGTGACATCCGGCGTCTTCATATCTGCAGATTCCACGAGTCTTCTTGATCCAACTTTATGGTACATTCGCCTATGAAACTAAGATCCGTTTGACATTTCTGCCTTTAGTCTAATAATGGCAATCCAAAGTGAACTTTGCATTAAACTGATAAAAGTTTTCGCAACAGGTTCTATTTTACGGTGGTACAATTCCAGCAAAGTTTAAGGAAGTTCAGTTTCAAGTGATTTGTTTCGTAAGAATTAAAGGTTTAGATTTTAAACCTAAATGGGTCTGTGAAAAAGATCCTTGGATTTGTTGGTCTCGTTGAACTTATCAGAACTTTACGCTGAGAACCTGAGGACCAACAGATTTCAATTCAATTTTTGACACAAAGAAAAATTCAAACCATACAATGCTTATATTTTTGGAATCGAAAATTGTGAACCTCAAAGCAAGCCTCCTGAGAGAATCTATCGTAATAAAAATCTGAGAGCTATTAAATGAGTATTTCCATCTTCATATTTTTAATTTGTACCTATGTCTGTACGTAGACATTGAAAAGCTTAAAGCTGTACGTAAAAATATTTCTTGCAACTTCCTTGAAAACAGAATTCAATGCAATAAAATATATGAAATCTAAGGCTGGTTTTACAAACCACTTTGATAGTGTTGGTTGCTCAAAACAGTTTTTCAGTTGTGAGTCTGATAATTACTCGATGGCTATTTTTTTCGTTGTTGTTGTCTTCTTTTTTGAACCCTAGTCTTTGTACCTACATTTAATCCTTCCTGAGATTTGAATACTTTGGCATAGACCGCTGCTATTCGCTTCTTACGTTCCTCTCTGCTCAGTTCACAGTACGTCCTGGCTCGGTCTGCCAGGATAAAGCTTAAACAAAGACGTAACATAATACTGTAATACCACACTAAGATAGCCACTACGGGTTTTTGAAAAATAAACGTCACGATTAGCATATTGTTCATTCCAATGAAGGACAACTTGTTGACAGCACGTCCTGGGCTCGGACTGCCAGAATAAAGCTAAAATAAAGATGTGACATTATACTGTAATGCTACACTGACAAACTCACAAGGTGTCGAAAAGATAAACGTAATGAATAGCACATCGTTCATTCCAGTTAAGAACCTGTTGCTGACAGTGCGTCCTGGCTCGAACTGTCAAGAAAAATCTAAACAAAAACGTAACACAATGCTGTAATGTTACACTACAAAAAACCCAGAACGTGTTTAAAAGATAAACGCAATGCAGAGCACAACGTTGTATTCAATCAAGAACAGCTACATCTCGTTGACAATAAATTCTGCTAGGATCTGCCAGAATACAGCTAAAACAGGGACACAACAAAGCACTTTCCTGTTATTTTCATTTTATTGTATATACGACGGCGGTCAGTTTCATAGGTTAAGGACACCAGAGTGCCCGTCGTAAACCACCGACATTTGGCATGTCAATGGCAATCTTTCACACATGTGAAACATATTTTCACAAATATACGCACATAATATTGGTGCTCCACTCGGCCACAGCACGTTCCTAAATATGATATTATGCATTGCGAACATACAATTATTATCATAAAGTGTGGAAGGACTGTAATATTTCGCCTTTGCACAGATAATAATGCTATACTTACGCGATTAGAGCCGGATGAGAGCCATCTGGTTTGGTGTCGTCCATAGAAAAACCTATTAAGCCGTCTTCATCATCAATAGCCGATAAACCGGAATAGCCTGAAAATATACATCAACGAAGACACTTTCCTGATTAAACCTATAAACTGTCCTCGTCACCAATAGTTGACAAACCGGAAAAACCGAAAAATCATGTATAAACGAAGATAGTGGCCTGATTCAACCTTTTAAACAGTTTTATAAACTGTCCTCGTCACCAATAGTTGACAAACCGGAAAAACCGGAAAATCATGTATAAACGAAGATAGTGGCCTGATTCAACCTTTTAAACAGTCCTCGTCAACAAAAGCTGACAAACCGGAATAGCTTGAAATATATACATGCACTTCAACGAACACTGGCCTGATTTGGGGACAATGACCTCATCCTTGTACTTGGGGTTTAGCATATCCATTTACTTATTTATTGAATTGGTGTTTACGCTATACCCAAGAATATTTCATTTATACTCCAGCATTCTGGAGGGAAGAAAACCAGGCAGAGCGTGGGGAAATACACGACCTTCCACAGACCTTCCCTCGTACCGCTGGGGAGGAAGCCAGCATGAGCTGAACTCTGAGCAACCTCAATGGTAACTGCTGAGATATCGCTCTGCGCTATTACGCTAAACCCTCGGGCACGGTGGGCCTTGGGGTTTAAAGTATATTTCGACATTATTTCCGTTATAACGCGTTAGTGATTCCTTTTAATTGACAGGTCCAAACGTCTACACTTAGCCTATATAAAACAACCTCTTTTAATGATAGTCCTATCAACACTTCATAATAACAAAACCTTTACTTCTCTTTTTTGTCTTTTTTTTTTTATAACATTTCCTTATTCGCTGTTTGTGTAGGCCTACCCTTTTCTCTCCAGAAGGCAGTTTTGTAGTACACGAAGGTCTTGATGACCGATCCCATGGGTACACGTGATATCAGCTGGTTACGGCGGGCCGGAAGTGGAGGCTCGTATATCATCTTCTGTTGAAGCGGAAGTGGGCTGGCTATAATGACACGAGAGGCCTGCAAAAGAGACGTCTGGAGTTTACACTGGGAAGTAAAGAACCTTGCGGTCTGAGATTTTACGGTGTACCGGTAAACATAACGATCTCTTACAATGCTTATACGGAATAAAGACAAGATTGAGCAGGACTCGATTCCACAAATCAAGTTTTGACTTAGGTGAAAAGTGCTAAACACTAAAGTCATAAACGCTCAATTTTATGACTTAATTGATACTTACCGCTTCTTAAATTTGTGTCACTATTACTTCGGTATGATATACATGCACCTCTCATGCCTTCATTTTAAAATTTCAAAAATGTTAGTTAAGTTTTAAGTTTTACTTAAGTACAAAGTTCTTTGTGGAATCGGATCCAGATGATTACGGCTTTACGCTATACTTTGGTGACATTGCAGGCATATCGTGGTGAAAACACTGAAGAGAAAAACACGATGATCATATATTTATTTATTTATTTGATTGGTGTTTTTCGTCGTACTCAGGGATATTTCATTTGTACGATAGCGGCCAGCATGATGGTGGGAGGAAACTGGGCAGAACCCGGTGGAAACCCAGGACCAAATGCAGGTTGCTGGTGGAGCTTCCCACGTAAGGCCGAAGAGGAAGCCGACATGAACTGGATTTGAACTCACAGCGACCGCACTGATGAGAGGCACGGATTCATAACGCCGCGCTGGCGCGCTAACCCCCTCGGTCTGGAATGCCATCCAATAATCATGCGAGATGATCAGTACATACTGCGTATTTGTTGCCATGGATATCTTGCAGGGTCACATCTTTGTCCGTCTGCTCCACCTTGACCACTGGACGGTTTAGCAGAATATTGTCTGAAACACAGTCATCGAATGCACGGGATGGGACAGATTGTTACATTTTAACCCGCATTTGATTTGAACAAGACACCGTGATAATTTACAAATCATTATTGTATGTAAGCTACGCAACTGAATGAATGAATGATTATAGTACAACGCTAAAACAAATTCATTACAGCTTAAGGTTGATGTGGACAAATACAGTTTATATGACATTCCTATACTTGTCTGCGTTTGCGTGATGACTTTACCTGGACCAATACGCTCCGCCAATTTGAAACTCAGTTGCTGAGACCCGCCAACAAATTTTCTTTCCTATTCCCAAACCAAAAAGAAGACAATTTTCATGAAAAACAAAACAGTTACTTGTTCATCTTAATCGGAATTTTTAACGATATTTTGTATTCCCAAAGGTTTACATGAGAATATTTAGAACATTACCCCGCCCCTATATCTACAGGAACCCACAGATGCTTATATCATCATATCTTCGATGACTTCCGCTTCATGCATCTTCACACCAGAGTGTTACAGGCAAGGCATTATGTCTTAATTCAAATAAACTTATCTTGCACCAGATTATTTGATCGGAAAACTGCTAAAAACAAAAACAACAAAAAACAAAAAACAAAAAAACAAAAAAACAAAAAAAAAACAAACACAAAAAAAAAAAAACAAAAAAAAAGGGAAACAAACAATATGTCTAAATTCTTACAGACTATTTTAATATGTTCAGGAATGTATTAAAGGAAGTCCTCTCACATGGTTTGGGTTCCTGCATACTTGAATACGTTCACGATTCATACATACATTCGAAAGGTGCAGTGTTATATCTCATCACATCACGAGACGTAACTCATCACAACAATCAAGGTGCTCACATACACAATCTCTAGCATGCAACGCATGCAGGGGAAACAGTTAACAAAAATACAGTGGAAAGTATACTCCGATCAACAAGAAATACACTTTACATGGAGATGAAAACTATTTTGCGAATACTGCGGCACTTTTCCCACACAACTGCCCCCCAGTTCTGAGTTTTAAATCGACCATTGTTCTCTGGCATGCGTAAGTACGACGTTAGCAGTTTGTCCACAGAACGCCGTCGCCAACACTGGAATGAGCAACAGGGGGCACAGTTTGACTTTAAGTGGGAAAGGGTCATTCTTTGTTCGTTCACCCAAACTCAACAGAGTGGTCGCACGCTGTGCGTTGTTTACTCTTTTGGTGAACTGTCTACTTGACGCAGAACGTTACCTCAGCACTATTCATACAGCAGAGAGGGTAGGCCTATATCTCAGACACCTTTTTTGTCTTCAAATGCAATGCAGTTTTATAATCACGGTGCCTGTGCAATCACACGATTGGGTATCCTGATATGTATCACGATCCATCCAATCACACGACTGGGTATCGTGAGATGATCCATACCATTTAAAAACATTGTACAGAGGGAGATACAGAAGAATTCATCAGATGTAATTCATAATCACAAAAATTTGCAAGTAGGTTGATACAAGTTTTTATTTTTTTTTTTACTTTTCCATAGTGGTAAGCGGTAAATCTTTTAAGTAGCAAACCTGTTAGGTGTAAGTTGCTAGCGACAGTGTTCAGAGTATGAAGGTGTGTTAATTATAGCAGGCTAGAGGAGCACAGGGACTGAGCTGCTAGGGTGAGAAGGTATATGTATTACAGAATGCGCAGGTTGTGGTCATTTGTCACGTGAGACTCATCTGGCGTACAAATGCAGTCAGAAGCAATGATTACTTTGCTATCTGCTAGTCATTTCACAATTATCTCTCAAAGCCTCGGCGGCAAATAGCGGTGGCAGGGAATAAAGAAGTTTTCGGGCAAGGGTCGCTTCAGGTATTTTGGAATTTGGCACTTCTCGGATTGACGAGAGTTTACGAGATTTGTCTGTACCTGTGCGCCATTATGAAGAAGGTTTATCCTGATTGGTCCCCCGGCACTCTTCATGTACCACAGAAACCACAACAACGATACCTCATGAGGGTCGCTGCAAACGTTAAACTGTAAATTATCCTTCCCCAAATGGCGTCCGACTCTACAAGACGGCGAAGGAGAAATTTAGAGAAAAACTTTGAAATAAATCAGAAATACAGTTTGTCACGAACAGACAGAGATTTGCAACCATGCTTCGAAGTTCTCGATCCTGTACAGTTTGCAACTGAACGTGATTTCTTAATCAACGTGAGTCTTTTTATCGTGTCACCTTGATCTTTAACAATGAGCTGTTCTCTTCACTAGCGCTTTCCAGCGTGATACCTAGGAAAAAATTGAAATCTAATCACAAGGGATTAATTTTTTTCCTTCGACATCGTGATTTGCCTGGAATGATCAACAACATAATGTCAATACATTTCATTGTGCTGTTTTAGTATTTTCTACACCAGTGTCTGGATTTCAGGTCAGACCGAGCTTTTGGTGACCATTGTGATGACCTTTTCATATACATTTGGCCGTCGTGATGACCTTTTCACATACATGTACATATGGACGTCGTGATGACCTTTTCATACACATGTGGCCGTCGTGATGACCTTTTCATATACATGTGGCCGTCGTGATGAAATTTTCACACACAGGTGAATATATTTTGACTTCTAGGCCACAAATTCATCCAAAGTCTTTCTAAACATAATGTTGAACGACCGATATCGACTATCACAATACGGGAAAACGAGCATCCATCTTATTGAATAAGCTGTCTTGAACGTTTTGATGTGACCAACCAAATACAGCATCGTGCAATTCAGATTTGAAATTGTGAACTGGCTCTTGAGGGGCGCCCCTTTTATGAGAAAATGAGACGGCCATGCATGTGTAAAGTTGTTACACGGTTCCCGTCTATAAATGAGAACACAGTGGGGTGGAACCTTGTTTAAAGATGCTGTTTCAGCTCGCAGCTCCATCTCTGCCTGATATACTTTGTCCAATGTCTAAATTTTCTAATGTTTCAGGAAGTGCCAAAGCTGTTGCTCAGTACACATCGGGACACTTGTGATTTTACTCGCAAACCACACTTTGTTGAAGTTCACTGTAGTTACTTATGATGTGTTGGTTTTCTCTCGTCTGTTACTGTCATTGGCACGTGATATCCACGTTAAAGCGAACAGTCACTGTCGTCTGCCGCTTTGATGGTTTCTCGATCGGTTTGCAAACTGATGGACGCGGTAACGTTTAAAATATTTCGCGCAGCTGAACTTGAAAAATTAGTTTTTGACGCCATAAAGCACCTTTTTTGTACAGCATTTGAGGTTAGGTAACCTATACAATACAGAAAACTATTGAATATTCAGGAGCGGTTTGTTGCCCCCTAAACCTGGAGCAAAATGTTCACGACAGATATTCGACATCTACATGGTTTCTCTTCAAAACCAACTGGTACTGCACACTCCACCATTACGGATCTAGGGAAAAGAGTCCATGAGATTAGGATGTAGCATTTTGAATACCAAGCCTAAACATGCGGTGAGTTGGCGAGTAGTTTGTTAAAAGCTAGGTAGGCAAAGAAACTGTTCAAAATCTATTTTAGATTCTATGTTAACATGACGTTTGTAGCACCTAAAAATTATATTAAACTCATTAAAAAGATGAATCTAATATCGGGATATATAGTTTTAATCCGAAAACTTAGGAAATTGTTTTCGGTAAAATTTATAAACCTGCATGCTATGGAGGCATAAATGAAGCACAAAAATAAATCTGTTGTATAAACCTTATTTTAAAAATAACTGACTAGCTGGTTACACTTTCTACCCCAGACGGAACAGATTCCTTTACGTACATTCTCGATACATGAGGTAGATTTTAGCTGAAGCTCTAGTCTGACTTGAGTTCACGATTATACATGGCTTATTTATGCCGACCCCATATATGTAGGACAACCGGTGAAGTTCTCTCTATACCCATATCAACCCACGGAGTAATACTTACCAGTAACCTACTTTAAACAAGTGTCATCACCTGGTAAATATAAGTTCTAAACGTGGTCTCAACATGGCACCAATTGCGGGCGAATAACGCTCGTGCCCCTGTAATTCTGCCTGTATGCCCAGCCACCTATATAGGGTCAGCTATTCCATTTCCCTATCTCCGCAAAATTTGCCCATATATAGATGTTAATATGGTCCATAAAGCCTATCTTCAAAATCAAGTCTGTGACTAAAATTTATTTCAAAATTAAAAATCAGTAAACGTTTTGTGCAACTACAGTTTTCCATGATCTATCATATGATGTCGTCAAGACACTTTCCAAAACTGTCTTTGCGTTAAGCTGCCTAAGCAGTTTTTAGTCCTTATCTTTCGTGTGGGTCGAACTTTTTTATAATGTTCATCGCAGTTCAAATTGCTGGATACATGTTTGCCGACTGGCCAGCTATGGCGAATATTAACTTTATAATCTAGCGTGCTAACAAGCTGTATATTAAGTTCCAAGACGAACCTTCTCTCTGCAAATCGACTGTACTCTAGTATCAAGAATGTATACACCTGATAGTTATATGAACACAGATGGTGACATATATTAATTGTATGTAGCAGATTGCTCTAACGCTGTTCATTTATTTATTTTAGTAGTGTTTTACGCCGCACTCCAGAATATTTCACTTACACAAAGGCAAACACAATTAGGGAGGGAAGGAGAAATCCGTGACCATCCACAGGCTGCTGTAACGCTGTGACGTACATGTACATATACCGGGTAGTGGGCCAATATTTACCCACCATAACACTATCCTGTATATATTTGTCAAACGTATTCCTGAATACGGCGTAAAACACCAATGAAAAAGACATATAACTAAAATTTTGCAAACGGAAATAATGGTTTGGATCAATATTCGTGTGTACGTGTTAATGTTGCCATGTTTGCAATGAAAAGTGTGTTACAGGATATAAGCATTCACTGGATACCGCGATTTCAGTATCTACAACGAAAATTCGCGCTAACAAAGTATGAAACTTTAAATACATAGGAACCTTCTTGTTACCAGTGTAGTAAAGCATTTATATGAACGTGTACGCCAACCGCTGTACCTACGGCGGACAAAGAGAGACCAATATGCAATGCGTCTAGGGAGAGAAAACTCAGCAATGCCAACACAGCTTCTCTGCCTACTTAGAAAGACAAATACATCAAGCAAACAGCGAGAAGATGAAGAACAACACAGAACGAGCACTACGGTAGGTGTCATTGTCCATGCACGGGTGATATTCACCGCACCTGGCCACCATTAGTCGTGGAGAATATTCGGACGGGTCCGCCGCAGCGCCGGATGTATGTCACAAACCATAGTAGCGAAACCTCTGTCGGTTCTGACGTCACGTTGACGTTCAAAAACATTTTAGCGAAGTCTCGCGTTGAACTGAAACAATATGAACAATCAGAGAGCAATAACCCGGTACCTATAACACTCCATCTTCCATGCAGACAGGTATGTTACTGGAGCGATGAAATGATTTCAAAAACAGCAAAAACCTCTGCCTTCACTTCTCGTGTTCTATTAAATACACTTCATGCAGACGTATCCTCCGTATTTAACGTACTGTATACATAACTCCATTCCAACAGACACCTAAAACAATTTTATTTAAAAAATACTGGTTATAGTTCCGCATGGACATAAGTGGTAAGCTATATGGCTGCACAAGCTTATGTGTGTCGTACAAGCCAATGATTAAATGTAAAACTTGTCTAGTGGAAGAAGTGTTGTCAAGCGGTGATAGACAGCAGCACATGCGCTGTAAAGAATGTACCTTTAACCATTGCAATAGGGCAATTCGACTTCCTCATAACGACGATTTTGATATTTGAACTAACGAGGGCCCTGGATATATATAAGGATACGACTGAACGAAAAAGCCCATTAACACTCTGTATGGCTCATGCTAGTATGCCTATATGAAAGTGCTTTAATGCATGGCGTATACAATAGCATTTGGATGTTTACCAGGTTTAACAGGTTTATCTTTGGAAGGTTTACCTGAAATCAAAAGCCTTCTGTATTCAAATTAATGTATTCCCAACTTATGTATTTTTATGTTTGAAAAGCGTACTTAATACATAACCATTCAGCCCTTATGTTTGAAAGATAAACTTGAAGTCATGGAGCCTCGTAGTTCATATTAATGTACTGCCGGAATTATACCATATAATAAACCATTTTGTTTGGTGTGAAAGGAACATTTCAAACCATACAACCGCTATAGTTGGCGTTCAGTTATCGCACATTGTAAGCAGTTACATAACGATGTGTACAAGTTTACAAATCCATTGCATACCCAACTTGTACATGAATGAGTACCGGTACATAATTTGTGTATTTTTTTTTTTACCTGGAAACTATAAAATTTGCCAACTGCTGGTGAATAACTACAGGGGCCTGTAGCTCATATTTACCACAGTTATGTGTACTATTCGAACAGAGGCAATAATTCCTTATATTAACTTCCTAGTATATGGATTTAAACTGAACACCAATCTTACCCAATCTTAAACCTATGTTGTCTAATTTTATACAGTTCTTTATATATTGTGTTCATATTGCTACTTTGTATGCCATGATATTTTTCTGACAGACAAATGCTTCTCAGAAAAGCAACTCAGATGTGTTTTATTTTAGGAAGAATGAATGATAGACATTTTACATCATATTTTATCCATTTCACGGCGATGGTTTTGCAAAATGTACATTAAGTCAAATAAATTGCTGTGAATTTCAGAAGAAGGGTGTGAATGTAATTTTACGAAATTTGTATCTGATGTTCATGAATATCTGAGCTTACTTTCAAAAATTTCTCAGATCTACTTAGCAAATTGTCACTGGTTTAAGTCACCGAAGGCAAACGTCATGAAAGAAAAGTTTTCTTATTTTTGTAGCATACTTAATTAAGTTTATACGACAACTAAAATTACTTTTTATTTGTTTGCAGTGTTATTTGAGGATACTGATATTACAAAAATATCCGAAATGTTCCTCGAGTCTCTAAGTTTGTTAATTTTATGAAAAGGGTAAAAAAATTATGAGGGATCGAGTTTTGTTTTAAAGAAATCCAGTCTTACTTTGTCCACGCTGTCTTGTTCAGCCAGTCCTGAAACGTCATGCGATCCCATTCCTCAGCATGAGGAGCCTTCCAAGGGGCATCGACGGGTACCTGGAAGTGGTTAGTATGAAATGACAGAGAAGTTTTTCAACATGGTAAGCATCAATTGCTTCCTCGTTTGATTATATTGTTTGACATCGTGCTCAAGAAATTTGCCCTTATACACGGCATTCTGGTTTATGGTTGTAGATAACCAAAGAAAACCAAAGCACTTTGTATAGGGTACCTGAAAAAAGGAACAGGTCAAGGCTGGATTCGGGAAGGTGACTATTTTGATCAGAGGTCGATCGGCTGCGGTAAAATCAAGGCTTTAGGCCCATGAGCCAACGACAGGGCCATGTTGTTAATCTGTAGAATGCAACTGAATACAAATGGATAGACATAAGTAAAAACGGGCCGAAACAAATCTACTTATTTATTGTGCATGAAGCTGTAAGTTTAAAACCACCTTTTCCTGCGCACTGGCGATTCGGCATCAAGCTTACTCGACTACCGTTCTCTTGTACTGCACGAGTAATACGTTATCAGTTTGCCCACAAAACGTCATCGTAAATGCAGGAATGAGCAATAGACTACATAGCTTTGGTCCGAGTTACCTTTGGCTGGAAAGGTTCCTTGTTGTGTGGCAAATTGTAACCTCAGGTCGTTACCATCATGTCCTCATGAAATTTTCTTCCAGCAGGTTAACAAGTATAGGTCCCTGCACCCCGACGTCAAGTGAGCACAGAAATTTCTCTAACATGACGTCCAGTAGAGGCACACAGGCACGCGATGCCAATTACATTCACACAAACCAGTACTAAGGCGTCAAGTACAAGCATACAAAGCAGTACCGCGATGTCAAGTATAAGCACACATACCAGTACCGCGATGTCAAGTACAAACGCGCATACCAGTGTCGTGACACTAAGCACAGGCACACAAATCTGTGCCGCGAAGTCAATTACAAGCACACAAACCAGTACCGCGACGTCAAGTACCAGCAAACATGCCAGTACCGGGTAACCAAGTACATGCCAACATTCTGATGTACAGAGACGTCAAATACATTGACATGCATTTGCTTTCCATGTTCAGCTTGCAACTGTATTGTTGATGACAATAGCTCGCCTTTTGTGGCACATTTATCTACATCTCCAAAAGGACTATTTATGATGAACTACCGGTAGCCTATAGGAGACCCCTAGTCAGACAATGTAGTACCCTACTGTTTTCACACCACTTGATCACAATAACTCACCTCTTGGCACATTCTGTCAAGCTCTCTGAAAAGATTGTTCATGTCCAAGTATCCTAGGAGGCCTCCAAGTGGCGGGAAAAGGGTATTAAAGCGATACGCCCGTCCCTGAAATATACATTTGTGTGTATGGCTGATCGGTGTTTATCGCCGGGCACAAGAGCATTTCACATATTAAAGAAGGCGGCCAGCATAATGGTGGGAAGACACCAGGCAAAGCCCGGAGGAAACCCCACAACCATCCGCAGATTGCTGGCAGACCTTCCCACTTAGGACCGGAGAGGAATATACATGGAACAAACACTTCTACAAAGACGTTACTTATTTTCGCTTTAAAATAATTTGCACTTATTCCGATCACTCTCTTTATAAACGTTTAGCAGAAGTCTCTTGGATATATCTTTGAACGGTTTATGAAAAGTAAACTCCAGCATTTTGCATTATTGTTACCGGTACTATGTCAGCACACATCAATAAATTTCATTCATATATAATCCAGCATGTAACGATATTATGACTATTGATAGTCTATTAAATCAGGTCTGATATGTTGCAAGTAACATCATCTTGTAAGAAAAACAATAATTAAAAAATCCGTGTAAGGTTATTAAGTGCTCCTGATAAATACGTCCAAATGTATTCCTCAATTTTGTGTGTAAATATATATTCATTTGGTTGATTTATATTTATTTCATTTGGTTACACAGTAAGCCGTAGGCTTATATCGTGTAACAATCGTAATAACATATACATTATAAAGTTTTGGAAAGAATTTATTTATTTATTTATTGGATTGGTGTTTTACGCTGTACTCAAGAATATTTCACCTAAACAACGGTGGCCATCATTATATGCTGGAAGGAAGTCGGGCTGGGAGTAAAGAAGAAGCTTGGACTATCCGGTCAGATTTTTGGCACATATGAACCTTACCTTACCTTACCTTACCTTGTAATACGCCGCCGTGTCCCCTGTGTCATAGGTCAAGGCCGTTTGAATACCGAATTCTCTAGCCAATCGGAAGACTCGGTCTTGTGTGGGTCCGACGTACGCCCCGCCCAGATCCACATATTTGACGTTTGGATTCTAAAAAAAATTACCAGATGAGTTGGCGTTTGACAGATTAAATTCAACTTTAATCGGTTATAATCTTTCGAAATCAAGAATCTCACATGGAAATAGTACACAGTTACCACGAAAGTGTACATGTCGTTTCAAACCAAGGGTACATTTTAACTTTCGACTTCGATAGCAAAACTCCACCTAACTACTAAAGCAACGATTCTACCAAGATAATACCAAACTCGAATCAAAATGTTTAAAAATATAGGGACATCAAAATCAGACCACATAAACATCCTTGGGGTCAGATTTTGAATGAAAAATTATACACTGACATGCCTCATCAACTTTTTGGTTTCCTATATGTAATTCAGAGGTTACGACACTGTGGAACTGCTTATCCAATTCACTTGATTGTATGAACGAAGCCACAACAGCCAAACTGGCGGAGATGGCCGACTGATTCCTGACCTGAATCGTGTAAGTCCGGCCACCGACTCGATCACGTGCCTCCAACACAGCCACATTGTATCCTTGTTCTCTGAGGAGTTTTGCTGCAGCCAAACCTGTAAGTATACAGTTCACAATCCATCACACAAATACAGAAACATAATTCAGATTTGATGTTGGTAATCCCCTGGTTTCCGGCGCCGATTGCCTGATAGTCGTAACGAAGCCGACACTGATTGGCTGACAGCGCGAAGATAGGGGAGACTGCGCTCAGGCTGTTAGCCTGGTCACACTTGACTCTAGTTTTGCCCACATATCGGAAAGAATCAAAGATTCTACATGAGTTTATAGTTTCACACTGCATGTTGTTGTCTATCACGGCCTTTCACAGTATTCCCGAATATTTAACCATCATGCACCCTGTTACGATTTTGATCTATTTCTGTGTTGTTGTTTAACGTCATACTAATAAATTTGTCAGTTATAAGACAAAAATTGGATTGTGTGGGATAAACCACCGACCTTTGGTAAGATTCTTCCAACTTTCCCTCGTTTGATGTAAGAATGTTTTTTTTACGAATATTGAAACCATACTGGTGGAAGCCAATTGATAAAAGTGAAATACTGGCCACACGAATGTCGAGCTATGTTTATTGCCTCTAAAGCCCCCAGCAACGGTGATAGTCAGGGTCCACAGTCTGTTGTGAACGGTCTCTTCGTCCATAACATGAAAACAAAACCAAGCAAATTTATAAAGCTAAAGGTCTCTTCAACAACAAGAACAAAAAACGAAGTTTCAAGGGACAAGATGTACGTGGAAAAGTCTACCAGTAACCCGCAGATGGTTCTGGTTTTCCTACTCTGCCCGGTTTCCTCCCAACATCTGGCAGCCGTCGTATAAGTGAAATATTTTTGAGTACGGCGTAAAACGTCAATCAAATAAACAAATAAAGTCAAGCGACAAGAAATTATAAGTTGAAATACTATCTCATGCTCCAGGGCTGTTTTAAGGGGGAGGGGGGGGAGAGAGACACAGATGACGTCATCGGTTCAGGTCAAAAATAAACACTTTTAGCATTTTCTATGGTCGATGGTATAACACACTGGCATCTGATGGCTGCTGGCCAATACGCAAGGTTTATATCGTTTGAGCTTGAAACGTTCGAGAGGCAGTGGAAACAGATTTTAACGGATCTCGGATAATAGCCGTACAAGAATTATGAATCCCGACTACTACTGTCACTTCCACTTTCCACAGGAATGTATATAATAATGTATGTTTTATACCGTATGAACTTTTTGTTTCCTCCCAGCCGGACACTTTTTGGTGTACAGATGGTTGTTTGTAAATTATTTACACTGTAGACAAGTACACTTATGTGTTTTATGTATTCAAGTGTGAAATTCTTGGCGAGGGCGTGCAAGATGTCAGATAATGACGAGACACCAAGTGACATCACCCTGATTTTTCAAGGCACCTAACATCACAGCACAAGAAGGTCCACATTTTAACATCAAAGGCACCGACGCCTGCGTTTTCTGTTGCGACGAGTGTTTGTATACTACGTAAATCCTTTCTAAGCACACATGCACCTACAACTGTGACGTAATCCAAGAAGGAACAAAGTACCACATGGCTTTAGACCCTTTGTTAATCGCAGGAAGTAGTTTTACGAGTTGGACATCGAACACTGAAGCTGGGTAATATAGATGAACCTAAACATGGTCGTTTATGGAGGGTCTTAGGCAATTAGGCCACGAGAATACAAGTGGCGCAAAAGACTTCCGCAAATCCTCGATCGTGTTTGACGGGCTATGGATCAGGGCAAAAGGTCACAAAGTCCGCCTCTGTAAGCCGCCATTTTGCTCGCCTAACTGGAATACTATTATGGCTTGTTGTTAACAGCCCACAGATACTGTAGCAGATGTGAGGCAGCTGGTACATGGGTAACCTTGTTCATGACAATAGAACAATAAATACAAGATAATCAAGATACAAATACCCCTCGGACAGAACAATTGCATGCATTTTTTCTTGCAGCGTTGTCTAGACGGATAAATTAGCCACAACACAAACAACAAACAATTCAGAAATATTCTTGCCTTAGAGCAATTCAGGCTAAAGATGTGTAGTATACATCCAAGTCCGGTTTTACGATGACAATTCTGAACGTGGTACTCCTGTATTACAAGAGAACGATGGTCAATCACCAGCTCATGCTGGCTTCCTCTCCGGTCATACAAGGGAAGGTCTGCCAGCAGCCTGCGGATGGTCGTTTCCGCCGAACTGTGCCCGGTTTCCTCCCACCATATTGCTGGATGCCGTCGCATAAGTGAGATATTCTTGAGTGCGGCGTAAAACACCAATCAAATACATAAATAAATAATGGTCAAGCCGGCTTTAGGTCTGTGCTATGACGCGGGAAAAGGTGGCGTTGAACACAGAAAAAATAAGTATCATGGTCTGGCAAGCACCGAGAATTGTGAAAATCAAACACTTTGTATATATATCTTACAAAGCATTTTAATTGTATCACAGATAGTCAGCGGAATTATGGAAAGATAACGAGAAGAAGGATAAGGTCACGAGTCGAAGGATCATAGCTCTAAGGGAAAGGATAGCTGACGAGAAGGATAGCTGAATAGTTCAAGGATAGCTGACGAGGAAAAGGATAGTTCACGAGTGGAAGGATAGGTCACGAGAAGAAGAATTGGTAACGAGGGAAAAGATAGCTAACGAGGAAAAGGATAGTTCACGAGTGGAAGCGTCGATCATGAGTGGAAGGATAGATGATGAGGGAAAGGATGGCTCACGAGTGGCAGGATAGCTGACGAGGGAAAGGATTGCCCAAGAGTGGAAGGATAGATCACGAGAAGAAGAATTGCTAACGAGGGAAAGGATAGTTTACAAGTGGAAGGGTGGCTCACGAGTGGAAGGACAGATGACGAGGGAAAGGATGGCTCACCGATGGAAGGATACATGAAGAGAAGAAGGATAGTTGACTTGGGAAAGGATGGCTCACGGGTGGAAGGATACATTAAGAGATGAAGGATAGCTGACGAGGGAAAGGATAGCTCACGTGTAGAAGGATAGTTCATGAGTGGAAGGATGGCTCAAGACTGGAAGGATAGATCACGAGAAGAAGGATAGAAGAAGGATGTCCAGGGATCTTTCGTTCCCATATTATAACCCTGTTCAAAACTCTACTCTGCCTTCTTCTCTATTTATTTTTGATTTATTTTTGCAAAATACTGAAAAAAGTATTTCTACAACAGCTGTGACCTTTGAACCATAAATATTTATGTTTTCTGCAATTCATTCACGCAGACGTTTGTATTTTTAGGGATATTACGTAAACAGCTGAAATAGGTCAGGAAACAGATGTTGGCCTACTTTCAAGAGCTCTACATCTTCGTATAGATTTAACGCAGCCGCACAGCTGTAATGACTGTACTTTTGGCTAAATTTGCTTTCTTTTAACGTTTAAAGGTTCATAATATAAGCATGTAAATCTAAATTCATGTAAACACAATTCACATTCCAGCCTTTTGTATACAGCTGTGTGTGGTATACATCGACGCCGTCAGTTAGTATCGGTCGAAAGCTGTTCATGGGATGAAAGCCTACTGAAAGTTTTCTTTTTATATACGGTTCTCATAAAACCGGATAAGGTTATTCAAATATATGTTTATATAAATACTGTACCAATGCATTGAGTTATATAAGTGCCTCTGTTGTCGTCTTCTTTTTCTTTTAGCTACCTACGGCTTTTTGTCGAGGGGTTAGCGTGATAGCTGGTCGTGTCTGCTCATTTCATGTACTGACTGATTATGTGAATCCATTACAGGTTAAAATGCCAGGTGTACATTATAAGTCCCGTCTTGAATCATGTCGCACAGCTTGCTGGTTTCGGCGTTATCAAGACGTGACGACATCGGAGTTCAGCAATGACCTTTAGTCTGTATATCAAGACCGAGTCTTGCGCAATGTTTATTTAATGGGGAGCGAAAGAAACCATATAAATGGTAAATTCAATCATATTTTCCGACTTGGGTCATATATTTCATGTTATATGGTCATGGTGACCATGGTGATTCTTCAACCCTACACTTACACACAGATCTGTCTTTTTTTTTTTTTTTTTTTTTTGCTGTGGGTATGGATTGCATTTGTTTGCTTCATAATTCTTTAGTGTGATAATCTCAGTTCTCATGCTCATGCGCACATCAATGAGACAGTAGTTATATACATACTGGTATGAATGATGAAGTATTTCTATCTCCGCGATTAAAACATGCATGAAACCATTGCAAACAGATCATTGCAAGTACATATACATCTTCTGTTCTCTTTTACACTGTCATTCACATATTTGGATTAAAATGCCACTCTGGTCAGAAAACAAAATACGTAGAAACATTAAACGTATATGAAAGAAATCCTACGGAACAAAGCTAACATCATGGTTCAAAAGGAATTTCCATGAACAACACTATGTAACCCATATAACTCAAGATTCCTTAAAAAACAAAATCTTCGGCTGTGTCCGTAAAATTTTGTTGATGTGACGTTATAGTATTCGTTATATGACGTCGAATTAAGCAGATGTGAGGTCGAGTCAGTCAATCATACTGGGATGACGTGACGCACGTTTGAAAGGACAGCGTCATTTGTGGATACACGTCAGTCATTAGTAACGTCATGTGTTCGTGTGGGACGTCACAACAGGCACAGTGAAAAGGACTGAAAAATTTTGTTTCCGTATCCTCTGACGAAATGTACAATATCTGTTTGAATACAGTGCAATGTTTTTACAATTTAGGAAATCTTTGCAGGCTATCTCAATCTCCATCATTTTTACCTTGAAGTTAAGACAAAGGTGTTTTCACACCACAGTAGCTCTTTAAATTTAAATCCATCTGCGGTTTTGGTGCATGGCCAGGCAAAACTCCAAAAGTTGCTTGTTTGAGGTAACTTAATTACCTACTCAAAGCACCTGCTTACTTTTAAAATGCAGTATTTATTTGTTTATTTACTTATTAATTTATTATCTGGTTGGTCTTTTACGCCGTGCCTAAGAATATTTCACTCATACAACCACGGCCAGGCATACGCTGGGAGAATACCAGGCAGAGCCCGAGAAAAACTCATGACCCATGACTGCTGGCAGACCTTCACGACCAGAGAGGAAGCCGGCAAAAGTTGGGTTTGAACTCACATTAACAAAAATTATGTTTGCTCATTAAATTTCACATTTATTCACTCATCATTAACATATTGAAGTGACCTTGATACCTACGTGTGTAAATTTTTACTGTATGTAAAACGCCATACCGACGGCGCCATGACAGACATATATAACGCTCAATCCATCAACCAAGGTATAAAATGGATACCGAGTGGAACACTACTTGGCAAAATCTTCAAATGTTTGGGACCAAGCCATGAGATTATGCGATTCCAAGAATACCGATTTTAAAGCATAAGACTTGCCTGGTGCTGATTTTTTAAGAGGCAGATGTGCGATTAATAATAGGGTGGGGGACTTGGTTCAGTCGTTGATTAATCAAGTTAAGAAAAAAATGTCACATTTCACATGCAATTTCATCATTACTTTTATCCCTCAAAACAGGGCATACATAAAATTCAAGGCGGAGAAAGATGTCAACAACTACAACCCCCCCCCCCTAAAATTACCAGCTCTTCGATAGATATATGAAGTGAAATTCATTAAATATTCACCATTTATCAGTCAACAGCCAATGTAGTCGGCATGTGATTAATAAATCTTTCGATGCAGAAAATAAGAAGTCACGAAGGACTTTTGGGTTTTTTCTATCAGAGCATTGTAACAATCTGCATGCTATATCTGTATAAATCTAATTCTCACGTCATTCACTGGAAACACATCACCAGCCGTTGCTGGTACAAAATAACGGTTGTGTTTTTTTTTTCTCTCATTTCTTTCCATATTTCACCAGTGGCTTGCATATTCATGAAGCAACCCGTGAATCCGCGTACAAAAACAAACAACACTCATTTATTATTGATCATATTTTTGGCTGTATGACCGTGTTAACAATGACAACTAACTCTCCCGATAAAAACGATATTATTCGAGTGGGGAACGCATCGATATCAATTATCGGCTAAAAACCAATTAATGTGGCGCCGACAAGATATGTCTAGGCCTTTATTAAAGCGTCAATATTCTGGTTTCATCTGTCACTTAGGAACTACATTTATCTCAATCGCCCTGTTGTAGACTGCATCGCACCCTGGTTTAGGTTCAGTGATTTGCTGATTTGTCATTCTTCACTGAGAATTATGTATGTATAACTGTTTTCTCCTTTATTCTTAAAAGTTTTCTCCTTTATTCTAAAGGGATAAAAGTCACTCCGCTTTTTCCCCACCTACAATCTAATCATCAATCATTTGTTTTTCATTGTTACCTGATAGAAATCGTTATCTTAATTCTTAGAATCCAATGCCGCATATGACATTGAACGCGTGCACTGGAGCAATCGGCTGTATCTAGTTTCGACCATAGTTCTCCAACCACCTCGGTGGCCTAGTGGTTAAAGTTAAAGTGTATATATAGAAACACCAATATATATATATACATATATGGGTTTTTTTTACGACGTACTTACCAACTGTTAAGCCGTATAACGAGGAAGAGTATATATATATATATATATATATATATATATATATATATATATAGGAAAAAGCGGAGTGACTTTTATCCCTTTAGAATAAAGGAGAAAACTTTTTGTCCAGGGTTGTCAAGGCGAAATTTTATATATATGGTATTCGATGCTGAAGACGACAAATTCACTACATAAATAGTAAGGTAAAATCAATAAGCCCATGTGACAAATACAAAGATGCAGGATGAACTGTTCGCTCGTTGGTGGTCGAGATTCGGACATCCACATCAGTCCCCTTCTCGCCTGCTAAACCTATCACCAGACTGCTGTAAATAGGCCCTTGAGCTAGCTTGTTGACAGTAAAACCGTACTATAACATCTTGAGAAAAAAAAGGTCATATATATTAGTAGAGACTAAACGGATGTCCGGGCACAAATGAAGCTACTCTACAGGAGTATGACCACAGAAAAGCCTACGTAGCCTTCTATAAAATATAATTGTTCTTAATTATGCCGTGGCAGCTCTGTGGTATAGTCTAGGTAGAGCGAAGATCGTTATAGTAACTAGGTAATTAGGAGTACATGTTTTGATGTGATATTGAAATTTATTAGGTGCTGTCAAAAGATAACCTACAATTTGTGGCCAACCGAAAGAAACACTGGAGAGAAGTGAATATTGAGGGATGGACGACTGACTGACTGACTGTCTCAATGAATGGCAGTATTGCAGCCAGATATGTTGAGAACTGTTAAGGCAGTATATGATTTCCGATGCGATACATGATTAAATGGATACCCACACATCATAAACAAACAATAGAAGGTCATATCGTGTTTATGACTCATAAAGACTACAGCAGGGAGAGTAAAACCAAAGCAGCAACGACACTGTGATTGTTGGCAAATCCGGTCTCTTGTCAGTTTACTTTAGTTAGAGTTTTATTCTGCGCATGTGTTTAATAAGTAAGAACTGACACGCCCCATAGCACAATGGCTTAAACGAAATGAAGGCATGGGGCAAAATGTTGGTTTGAGAAATATCCATAATTTAGATGGTGCGACCGGGATTCCACGATCGCTCAGATGTTATTAATCAGCGCTCCTTCGTTTGTTTACTGTTAACCCCGAACGTAATAAGGTTGATCATCCTTACATGCAGCGGGAGGAAACGCTCTACAGAAAATAAGACACACCCTCACGATACATGTGCATGATGCCGTACATTGGCCGGGGGTAGAAAGTTAACAAGGAAGACGGCGATACAGTGAGAAGAGGCAACCCAGCAAGCAATGCACAGCCCCTGGGGTATGCTGTGCACGATGCACAATGAGAACGTCAGGTTGTTTCTCATCACGTGGTTAGCTCTGGGGTAGGCTATACACGATGCAGAATGAGAACGTCAGGCAGTGAGTCTCGTCACGTGGTTATAGCTTTACGATGTTTTCGTGTGACTCTTTATTAAATATGATGATAACACTGTATCTGGAGCAATTCCCCACTAGTAACGTATTATAAATTGCAATTAACACCACTGCATTTTTAACCTAATTTGAGCTTAAGTCGTGGGGTGCTGGCAGGGCGGGGGATGGAGGGGGGGGGTGCGTCCCATAAGTTGCTACTTTCACCGATGTGTACATATGTATGTGGACAGTTGGAATTAAACTCTGACTGAGGTACATTGACATCACTCCGGATTTTAAGAGTTACACGTGACCATCTGGCAACTAACGTCGCTGCTCTGGTTTTACCGTCTGTATTGCATAGTCTTTTACACCATAGTGGATTCCGGCGATCTATATACTGGCCAGCATGTGCTTCAGAGCTAGACAACTATATGTACCCAGTGTCTCTATTTTTCACTGGCAAGTGACTGACATCTCACGACATTGCCTGCCAACCCTGTCGTCGATTTGTACCGGAAGTTTTAATGCCTGTCTCTAGCCAATAGCCTGTGATGGCACAGAATCATTGCAGTGTGTTACTTACTGTCCGGGAGTACCCACATCAGCCTGTAGCATTGTATACACGTATATCTGCATATGTCTAATTATTGCAATTTCTCATATATTATTTACGTATCGACTGTATAATGCCAGTTGAATTTGCACGCAAAGCCATATGGCATGGAAAACGTATTATTCTATGGCTCATCTCTTCATATGCAATATGGCACCATTGCAATATGCATGACTATATTAATGAAACGAAACATGGCTGTTGGTGTCAAGCTTAGCATCTTCATATACGTATACAGACGTTTGTTCTGGTCGTTGCATTCGCAAGAATACTGCCATATTTTATAGAGATAGCAAAATGGTGCGGTCAAATATCCCTGCAAAATGGTACTCTAGAGTTTTAATTGGTTTTAAGCAACCAACTGTTTTTACCCATGTACAGGAGAAACTACGCATAACGGACAACATGCATATACCAAAAAGACTGGAGTTTTAGACAAAACACGCAGATTTCCTTACCACTTATCCCAGCACCGACGACAAGCACATCGCACGTCTTCGTTGGGGAGTCCATCGCAGTGTTTCTGTCACGTTGGCGGTGATATAACTACTGCCACTACAACCAAGGTATCCTTTCGAGCCCGAGTGGTTCCGTCCGTTTTGCTTTAACCCGTCTCACAACAACCAGCTGTAAAGGCGCTGCTGTGTCTCTATTGATCCCAGGATACAGCCGTACTTTGTGTCACTACAGAGCAGTGCTAACCGTATGATAACTGACAATTAAATCCTTACAGGAGGGGAGAGTCTGGTCTACACACAGTACCTACCGCTTGTCAACTGACCCAAGCGCCTGCTAACCAACGAAGTCAGTCCCCCTGGAGACGTGAGGGTCAAGCCCAGCTAGCTGGCTAGAGAATGCTGCAGAACCTTCGGCAGAAACGGTGAAACCTGTGTAGCTGGAGGGGAAAATAGGCCTGCATGAAAATGACACCCTGTTTTCGCCGGCAGCTTGCCTTGACAGCGCTATAGCTGTAGTTGTGGTAGAACACAGCACAAGCACTCCGAGCGGCGCTGTATGCTATGATGCACACTGCAGGTCACACTGGGGACACTTGAACATACATTCACAGCACGTCGTATACGCATGTATGTAAAGCGAATACGTATAGATATACTGTTACGCTTATACAGTCTAATCTTGACCTTCGTTCTCTGTACGGCTGTAGATAGACTGTGTCTGGATGAGTTTATTTTTAGACCTACATATCTGATTGGACTTCCTTGCTTTCGAAAAACAAAATCCACTTTCCTGTTGCAAAGTCGAAGCTGTGAATAGCATATGCGCATTTTTCCAGACTAAGGTAGCCAAGTGAGTTTCACATTTCAGACTGAGGGTACGGTAAACAAGATGTAGAATCCATTATGCTAGTACTATGGAATTACAGATAATACCAAACGGACAGCATTGTGGGAAAAAGTAGTTACGAAGCAAGTAATTAAGATTCGTATATGTCAATATAATATATTATATATATTATAAAACCCACCTCATAGTATCTTTTTTTTCTGATTTAACCACTGAGTGCTCGGTCGCATTTCAACTGCTGAGACACACGAGGTGCCGATGCGGGTTCAAACCTCGAGCAGAGATTTGTAGATTCTCCTACTCAGTTTCACCGTTCGTGGGGCCTCGTGTCACAATTCGAAATAAATAAATAAAGAAATAAGTAATGAAGAAATGAAGTAATCGAGGGCTTATGTTCACGAAGATCCGACAAACAGCGATGGCAGGGAAATCTACAAATTCCCTTTTCATGGTGGGTTTTGAGCCTGTGCCTGGTCCTAGAGTGTCCTGCCGATTGGACGATAAACACCTTTGAATTTGAAAAAAACAAAGACAAAATACAAGGGGACTCAATGGGAGATTCGGACGAACTACACGGAAGAGTTCAAAGGCATCATTTTCTGCCGTGGTGCTGCAGTGTTTGGGTGCTACCTAAGTGCTTTCTGAGCACACATGCACCTAGAAGTGTGACGTAATCCAGGTATGAACAAAGAAACAGACGGCTTTCAACCTCTTTGTCGAGAAGGGTTTTACGAGTTTCCCATTCGTTACATATACCCTTGCAACTATCAACTCGCTTTAATAAAGCCATAAATAATTATCGGTGCAATTATATCTCAAGAGCAAATGATAGTGAGTCAATTTATGCCGGCCGGAGTCCAGGCCTTCTTAACCCGCATCTCGCTATCACTAACCGAGGGCACTGAGTGCATCCTTAGGCGATAGAGAGTGTCGGGCAGCCAGGCCTGTGTAATGGATGGATCGATATTTGGCCACGAATTTAATGATGGGTGGGCTGTAGTTCAGGCGTTACATCATGACACTGTGATCAAGAATTCGATCTTTGCATGAAACTCAGGGGGTGCTCATGCAAAATATAACGCTAGGCTACCTGTGGTATCTAAAGCTCGTGATTTCTTGTAATTAAACCGCGTGCCACTAGACTCTTATAGCCAGTAACAACACATATGATTTTTTCAGACGGAATTTCATCATAGGTCACAACAGGTGCATGGTCTGGAAATGTAATACAAAAGAACACAGCATAGAAAAAAAACCCAGATAGTTTGATCATTGGCAAAATGGTCAGACTTAACAGATGAAATACACCCTTTTGTCATTTTTCGTAAGATAGGTTTTCATTCTAACTCATGATGTAAATGTTGCACAAGTATCAACTTACACGTTCTTAGCACCATGGCTTAAATGAAATCATGTTAAAAATCTATATATACGTTTGGGTACGGTACTTGTATTAAATACAAGTATTTGATAATATAAAAAACAAAAAACATGTTGTGTTGTTTGTATAAAGGAAAAAATGCTTCTTATGATGTCACTATCAATATTGAGCTCTTAAATACTTTTAACACAAATTATGACACTTTTTAGAGTCCCTGTTTTCAGTGATTTTACACAGAGCTGTCGCGCTAACGACCTCGCGAAAAGACCCCAGAAGTTATAATTTTATTTTTGTAAAAATGTGATAATATAAAAAAATTAGAAGTGGTATTATATGATTCAACAGTAATACAGATATAGGTTACTGATGTAGGTTATCTCCACAAACTGTCGTTACGCCGACTTATTACACTGAGACCGGGCCGACCAGTATACTTGGCATGTTTCTTTTCTGCTGAGGGCTGAGCGAGTTACCGATTTTAATATTCTGTAACTCGGCGTCAACTAGCCCACAAAAACCCACCATGTGGTTAGCGATAGAATGGTTTAACTATTACACTGTGACGCCACACAGAGTCACATGTGTTTTATTGTGACGTTGAACTCTGCCATATTAAACTCAATTGTGACGTCGTCCAGCGGGAGCTCATTTCGTCTTTATGACGTGGTGGTCCAAAACTTTTGATGACGTATATAGTACTCGACACTTCATTATGACGTCATTATTCTTGACGACGTTGCTACGACACAAGCCTGAGTTTGGTTGAGCAACTTCGCACTGAAACCTTGAATAGGACGGAACTCGCGCACCGAATCGCCCACAGGTAGGTGTTAATTATAGAGATGGTTTAGTTGACTGGAAATCTATACTAGAGTGTAAAGTTCAGAGGCATCGGCCTCGGCAACGTGCGAGGTCATTTACATGTACTGGCTGCCAAAGACATATGCCAAATCTGTGAATAGAAAATCCAGTACACGCCAACCAGTAACGCATTCCACAATGGAATCTGTAATATTTGCGCTCATCTTTTCGAATCCCGGGACTAAGTTGTACTGGTTTACACGTACGCCGCGAATCATAGCCTAACGTTATGCAGTTTTTTAGCTTGTATAAACTGGGGCTGTTATAATGGAGTCTGCAAGACTTAAATGACTAGAGCAAAGTCATGTCTTTATGGTGTCTTCTCTATGATTCTTCAGTAAGGCGACATTATAGCTCTTATCACACTAGGACAGAATAGGTTGCCCCCACGGGCTAGTCTAAACTCTTATCACGGGGTTTGTCCACAAAGAGTGATGCTAAGTTATGAATAGGTGTTGGGTTCCACCATTTATGCGTGATGGCAAACGTCAGTGCCGTTTAATGGTGATGCTGTGTGATAAACTCTTGTTGATCATCATCAGTTATCAGTGATGGCCAACGTCAATGCCGTTTAATGGTGATGCTGTGTTATAAACACTTGTTGGCCATCATCAGTTATTATTGATTACTAACGCCAGTGCCGTTTAATTGTGATGCTGTGTTATAAAAACTTGTTGGTCATCATCATTTTTTACTGATGACTAAGGTCAATGCCGTTTAACCATGATGCTGTATTGTAAATACTTATTGGTCATCATCAGTTATTCAGGATGGCTAATACCAATGCCGTTTGATGGCGGGATTGTGTTATAAACACTTGTCCGTCATCAGCAGCTGTACGTGATGGGTCACCGAACGCTTAAATCCACACCGCTTAGTAATGTTAATGATGACAGATGTATTCATTTGTCATCACCTATGAATGATGACCAAGTGACTTCACCACCAATGGAAGGAGACGTCCACAAATGCCATCATTACATGACCAGACCTTAAGACCATAAATAATGGTGATTGTCCGTCACAATTTTCCTGGTTGCATGTGTATCCCTTACAGAACAGAAACAATAGTATACCAATACCCGACCCCGGAATTTGGCATCGAAAATGATGCTGGATACAAAGTTAAGTTTAGCACAAAAATCTGACACATTTCCACCGCCATGTATAATTCATGGTGAAAGTAATGTTGAACGGAATATTAAGTCTTAAGAAAATAAGAGCGTATGTTATCTCGTTGTTATGGCGTTGACCGTTCTTCCGCTTTGTCACTGATATCTTTAGCTATATGGCGTTGAGTCGTGCATTATTTTGAGAGAGAATATGTTCCATTGAATAAGGTATACACGTTTATATTCATGTTAATTTGCTCTTTGAAACACTTTCTTATTGGCTGCATGGATTTAATCGACAATAGAGAAGTTTATCACGTAAAAGAACCAATATGACTGAAATTTCCTATAAATTGTCTGCTAGAAGAATATTAATCAATCACTTACTCAATCAGTTATTCAGTTTATTAATCAGCCTTTCGAGCAATGCTTGGGAAGAGTACACTGAATACAGATGTCCAATCAGAAGCCGAACACACTGCATTAGATCTACATCATACACATGTGATATTATGCACAGATGTAGTATTGCAGAGATAAAGTCTGTGTTTTCCTGTTGTTAAAGTTAGACTGGGAATCTAACCAGGAGTTCACTATGTTAACACATTTAACGGCCGATTTCCTACCACGCCCGATCGGAGACCTGGTGTGATTACAACACCGGTGGAGCTAAATGACAATAATGACGTAATTATCGATTTTACATCCGGGGCACACGCCTGGAGGGAACAGCCGCACTGAGGCGAGTCAATCGATTCAATCCCTCCACAGATCTACCAACTGCTTGTTACAGCATCTGGTGTAAAAAGACTCCATGGTTCTGCATCTAATTCAGTGTGAATGTTGCTGAGATGGTCATTTCAATAGTGATTTACAGTATTGTCATTCAACCGATATAAACCCAACACAGTCTGACTCTGTTGTACGCAAGCAATGATAAATGCAAAAGCAAGATGGCCGAGAATTCTATCACAGACATTAATTTGCTTTAAACCAGTGCATCGGCGATTACTGGTTTCAGATAGGCTCGGGATTTACGATCGCAGGGTAATTTTTTTTTTCTGCCGCCGGCTGAAGCTGTTGTTGATGCCCAGAAGAAGGGTGAAATCAATCGCGTGGTGATCCCAGATGCCCCTTAGCTCCTCGGCGCTTTCGATTCTGTCCGGGGATTGAATATAAATAATGTGTCCCTGTCGATCTTGGCAGGCTTTTCTCCACTGAATATCGTTCAGGCAGCTGCACGGAACCCCTATGTCAGTCTGGACTCGGTCATTGCCCTATATCCATTGATTGTCCTTGGAATTACCAAAGAGCCGATGTCCGTTTTCCGTGGTGTCTGTTTTGACCGAAGCATGAACCAGAGGGACGCGTTTATCGCCACTGTTCTGAACCGACAGCCTTGCGTGGTATTGCCGTTCGCCGTTTTCGACTTTCGCTAAATATTCTACTTCATCTTTGAGCCTGCTTGAGCTAGTATTTCGTGTATACTTGCACCTACTCATACTTGCACATGTACATACTTGCACCTGTGCATACTTCGACTTATGCGTATTTCGCACTGCACTTTCTTAGCAATTCGTCACCACGTTATGGCTGAAACATTGCCGATGTGGTGTTAAACCTAGCTCAGTAGAGCTTTGATAACGTATACTATAACAGCCCTGTCGTCTTCCAAAAGCATACCTTAAACACCTCTGTGTTCCTGTGCTGCCCTCAGCTCAGCGAGACTGGGGCCGATAAAAAGTGTTTGTCCATGCTCATGGTCATTTCCAGGTAGGTTTCCCCACTTGCCATCACTGATAAATCCACACAAGCAAAAACCGGTTAATACTTGGACAAATTCCAAGTCTAACCGCCATCTTTGAGTTACATACTCCTCACAGCACGGCGAACTAAAAAAATACAAGGGAGAAAACCAAAAGGCAACTTTCTGGTCTAGCTTTGCATGACTCACACCACTGGCATGTTTTGCATAGGAATCTTTTTATTGAAAAGTGCTATGTATAGATTCTCTCGAGGTCATTACTCGTGAGAATGATCCGAAAACAATAGCACATTTGCCGCACAAAAGGTCAGTCTTATCAAGAGGTGGCAGTGGTATCTTTTCGTGATGTATGGTTCCGACGCTGTGAGGAGTCTGCATTCAAACTTGGCAACTGGACCTAAAATTTGTCCAAATTACAACAAGTTTTGCATTCGTGTGGATTTACCAGTGGTGACACATGGGGACACCCACCTGGAATGGATAGCTAAGACGTTCATGAGTGTGGACAAATACTTTTATACGGCTCCAGACTCGATGTATTGAGAACAGCACCGGAAGTACAGAGGTGTTCAAGGTACGCTTATGGAAGACAACAGGACTGTGGTCGTATACGTTATCACAGCCCTGCAGAACTATGTTAAGCCATAGTCATTCATTCATTATATGCAATTCGATTCATCAATTTTGCCATGTCTAAAATTTGGATGCAATTCGGATAATACTTCATTCGTAAGCCGACTTTGCATTTCTCCTTATGGCCTTGCGGTTACTTCGCGTTACGCCTGCTTTGTACTTCGCTTCGACAACTTCATCTCGCGGTGAATTCCAACACTGCTCATAGTTGGTATTGCGCTTAACTCGTAAAGCATTTACTTAGTAATTGTGCCCATACTTTCCACATGTTTTACCCGTGGGCCTTCGATTACTTAACATTGCTCTTAATTCCTATTGCACTTAATTCTTCTCGTTATTTGCAGACAGACGAATCTCAACATGTGAAATGCGAGTACCATAACGCTCGCTCTAAGTAATGTATAGTATACTTGTGGGCCAATATATACCATAAGGCAGGTGCCAATGTATACTAATATAATGCTTATCGATGCAAACAAATATATTTCCATATATACAAATGCTTATTATCATTAGACTTATTTGTATGATGACACTTCCTTGAAAGACAACAGTGCTTTAGCAAGTTCACTGTGTCCGTTATCATCCGAAATCATCATATAATTACACTCCCATGAAGCATGACGGTCTATGTTCTCCGAATTATCTATATAATTACTCTTCCGTAAAGCATGTTGTTTACAAGTATGTTTTATCACTCCGGGCAGTTAATTAGGTATGTAATTACCTTTTCAGGAAGCCGGGTGGTGTTTTTCATTCATGTACATATTATTCCCTGATTTAATTGTGTACATATAATGCCACAAGTTTCCGTGAAGCAAATTAAGCTAAATTAAAGCCGATTCAGAAAACTTCTACTGTACCTGCCAAGCTTACCTGCTTGTTATATTTTCGTTTCGTAAATTTCCTCAACGGCAATTTCAGAGGAAGACAAACATATCATCAGCTTTAGAAGTGTATATATATATAGACTAGTGACAATTTGATGCTTCAATATTTTAAGGGGCCAAAACATTCTTGGCGTCTGACCGACAATGTTGAAAATTGTTAAGTTGGCTTTTTCTCTACACACCACTTGGTCCCATAATTTCTTAGGCTATAGTATTTTCGTTGTTAGTTCTTTGATTATTAAACTCTTGAAGTTTGTTTTGGAAATTGGTCACTACAGTTGACGATTGGTGTATGGTGTATACGAATATCTGTTGCTACCCGCGTGGATTTAGACTCGCTTACTCGCGATTGGCTTGAATTATTTTCACCAAGTCCACATGTAGCCTGTAATACTAAGTACAAAAACAATTAATAAATGGAGAATTGGGCGCAAAGTATTTCTTTTTGATATCCATAGTTCACAGCATGCGAAGAATGGGCACCAGAAAGGGTTTAAGCGCATAGCCCCTAGAAATGCTTCAAATATTCAGATCTCGCTTCTTCTAGAGATCGGTCAATGAACTCCCTGCAGAGGCATACATGCATGCGGGATACAGAGAGTACAGCGGAAACAGGCCTGACGTGTGGCAAATCCAAGGAGAACTGACTAAGCGCTAATGCGTTGTCTTGAACGTTAGTCGATTTTCACCACCATGTAGAATGACCTGCCCATCCGATATTACTTCTTCCGCGATCAATATGGCTTCAGCTCAGCTGACACGGTCCGTGAACAGGCGGCGCAGTCGCAGTAACGTCTTCCAGTCTCCATATTCACATCACATATATAAAGACCTTAACGTTAGAACTGATGGCCGTATGTTCAGTGTTGAGGCACTGGCCGCGGGAGGGTCGATGAAAGGGTCCCCTGAGCAATGGACTCGCGGGTTCGAATCCAGATCTCGCTAGTTTTTATTTTGGTCGGGAGATTTTTGGAATACATGACAAAAACCTGTGGTTTCCTCCTTACTCTGATCTCTAGTTTCCCCGATAATGTATCTCACCGATGTCATATATATATATATATATATATATATATATATATATATATATATATATATATATATATATATATATATATATATATGTATATATATATATATGTGGCTAATTCCTGAGTGAGTATGATTCAATAATGATGGCTTAACTGAGTACGAAGCTAATGAAATAAATAAATTAATCGGCACTTAATGCGCATAAGTTAACGCTAGATCTGTGTCTTATTTCGGGGCTGAATCGTTTAAAAAGCTGAAAAAACTTGATGCTGATTCAGGTGATTACAAAGATGTAGTGGATTGATGTTTAATTGTGGCAAGGTCAAGTTGTGCGTCAAATTTCTTCCAAGCCTATGTGTAACTGTCTGTCTGTCTGTCAGCCTCTCGCCAGTTCGTCGGCTCTCAGGGAAAATTCGATTTTCTCCAGGAATCTCTCAGGGGTTGTTAATGTGTACTAACCACGCAAAATGATATTTCACTGCATTCCTTATTCGTCTTTAGAAACTCAGACAACATCTTGTTCCATGCCATTTCCTAATAAGTTGGCGCTCTTGGGCATGTATTCCCAGGCTGCTGGGCTTTGCTTTGCGATAAATAAATAACAAAGATTTTACAAACACGAGAGTTTGTGTCAGTTTGACCTTAAGAACATGCAGGGTCCTGGTGCATTTAGTATAGTTGTGTTTTGCTGCAGTCAAACGCCAAAAACTCCCAAATCGTTAAGACTGGGATTTGTAATTATAAATTTATAATATGCAAACTACATTGTATATGGTTGCAATTAAATGTTTATAGATTGCCCGAGGTTCAATTGGGGGCCCTCGTGACCGAGTTGTTAGAGTTCTAGCAGTGACTCACGAACCTCTCAGCAATGTGATCTCCGTGAGTTCAAGTCCAGCTCATGCTACATTCCTTTCCGATCGTAGGCTACTTGGGTTTACCAGCAACCTGCTGATTGTTGTCGGCTTCCCTCGGACTCTGTCTTTCTTCCCACCATAATGCTGGCCTCCGTGAAATAGTCTTAACTGGAACGACGTAAAACGCAAATCAAATAAATAAATAAATGAAGATCAGTTGTCAGCTGTATCGGCAATAACCACATAATCATCGTGATGTTGGCCCAATACATCCATGCAGATTTTATTTTATTTGATTGGTGTGTTACGCCGTATACTCAAGAATATTTCACATATACGAGGGCGGCCAGCATAATGATGGGAGGAAACCGGGCAGCGCCCCGCGGAAATGTACTATTATCCGCCCTGTGGATTTTACGTGTTATAACCTACCCTGTAAGTCACCATAACTGATTATTACGGATTCTATACATTAAAGCCAATACTGATAGACGTATTAAGTATTTTATACCGGATGGACATTGATAATTGCCCACGCAATAATCGTCCATAGCCATATTATGCAATAACTTGAAGCATTTTCAGACAAGAAGGGGGCTATACATGCTTCACTGGTCAAAACGGCTCGGGGTATTCCAACAGAGGCCATTTCATAAGTCGGTCGGCTAGCTAGCGTATGTCCCTATTTATGTTAAAAACGCACAATAAATGGGGACAACTGTTAACTACGACAGAGTTGTGCCCCTTAAGCATGTCATACTGTTTGTTAACGAGACTGTTTAAATCACCCTTAATCACGATTTAATGAAGAAGGCATCTGTCCATTGCACAATGAATCTCGGGAGCGGGGTGGGGGCTAAACGTTGCTTACGACATGTCATATAGCATGTTAGTATGTAGAGAACATGACGTGCGCCGTGACGGCTTAATTAGAATTTTTGCTTACTGTGTGTCGAATACCACTTCGGGCTTCTGCCGGTATCCCATTGCAATGTCACGATCGATGATTTGAAGTAACAATCCTATGTTAATTTTATAACTGTGTGGACGCAGGAGGTTCTTGTTCAGTTAATATATTATTTTTGGACAAACAATTTGTCCCTTTATGCAACTTTCAATCTTTCAGACGATATAGGTTTAGTTGGGTATTTTCTGTTTAGAAAAGCCAGTCCTGTGGTTTCAAAGCGTTTGATTTACCGGGAGCATGAGGAAGTTCCAGTGCATCGGCGATAACTCTTGCGCAATGGTCGTTACGTACACTTTTCAATATGTGGAATTTGATCGTTTAACTTAGCCGACTTGAGACATACGTTGGCGTGCGTAAACTCCATCCTTATATTGCTAATGAACGTTTTCGTCGCAGGTATGGCGAATTTTTATTTTCCTCTTAATCAGGGGAGATGGATGCACAACAAGTGCTATGGGCCTATGTCATCCCTCGGATATCTACTTTATGTATTCAGTCAATGCTTTGTAATTCCTATGAGTCAGATCCTTTCTTCATTAGTTTCCGTTTGCTTTGATATGTCAAGAGTGTCTGTTTTCACTCATCTGTCGTGTTTGATTCCCAAGGTATCTTTTTCATGCACATTACATAATATATGACAGATAGGATGACAAGGCTTAGTGTATGATGTACAAAGTATGCACAGATACTTCTCAACGCCTCCTTTGTTGTTGGAAATATTTTGCATTATACACATTAAGCCTGCTTATCTGTCTGATTCAGCAAGTACAAAGCTTTGATCATTGCGGGGTCCTGTCTGTGTAATACATACCGTGCTGAAATATGCATGAGTTTATACACGCTCTTGAGAACGGCAGTTTTTGCATCATCCACTGTTAGAACGCATATTGTTCTCATCCCTCCTGATACCTATGTATAAAAAGCAATTTTTTTGTTTTTGTTGGGATACATCCCAACATTTATGTGTGCCATACGGGAAACAGTGCTTATTTTAATTTCGGTGTCGGGTTCATGAAGGTTAGCACAAGTCTTTTCGGTAATGTCCTGAAACGTAATCGTTCTCATAACCCTGTTTAACAACACTGTTTTCACCTGGGTATAGACCCTGCAGATTGGTCGGTTGAACAAAGAAAAATGTAAGGGCCTATACCGATCAAAAAAAAGGCCTGTTTTCGATAAAGCTATGACTAGCGCTGCCTATCACGGTAGTAAATCTACATGTAATCTACATTACATGTATGCTGCGAAGATTTATGTTCCACGCAGGCCACCTATCTCTCCCCCCTCCCCCGACCTCACCTGCCAAATTTGATATTGTTGTTTTAGATCGAATTGGATGCTCTCAGTATGCCAGTAGGAAAGCTACATGTACAGTTATGTATCTGTGACTTACTTTACGTAATCACTCGCATCACAGGACTTCATAATCATGGCTTCACATAATTATGGTTCACATCACAGTGACATACGGATTAATTGGTTACTATGCACCGATGAATCCGTTAGCTCCACGGAAATACAATCCGCCATCACTTACGGCACGGATTTAACGGAAGACGCTTTGACGGTTTGATGCAGATCTTATCTTAGGACGGGACTTCGTCTCAATGCATTCTCCGGATACATATGTTTATAGACTTGCTGCACAGTTCTATAATCAATTGTCCGACCTTTATTTCTACCCTCTATTATTTTGATTTATTTATTTGATGTGTGGTTTACGTGTGTACTCAAGAATATTTCACTTCACAAAGGCGGTCACCTTCAAGTATGGTCGGAGAGGAAGCCAGCATGACCTGGGCCTGAACTGAAAGCGACCGTATTGGTAAGAGGCTCCTTGGTCATTACCCTGCACTAGCGCGCTAAACCCATCGGTCAAGCTATTATTTTCAAGACTGGCCAACTGACTCCGTTTGACCTATTAAGCCCAAAGCAGTTTTGAATGGAATTAGCGCTCTCATGATTCAGGAAAATAATCTTGGAGTTTCCAAGTTTGACCGGTATATGTTTCCTTACGCAACGGTAATTTTTACGAATATCGATAACGCATTCAAGAGGTTATCAGTTTTGGCCTACACTGTCATATATTTGTGTGAGTGGGGGAGGGGTGTGTTCTTTTTTTAACATTTCAATTTTCTTGCTATTTTACCTTTGACGTTTTTCTGTTTCCAGCGTAATGGCGACGCTTGTCTAAGCCTGGTTGACCATCGTTCGTCCACAAGTTTTCATTGCAAATGCAGCAATGAACAATAGATTAAACACAGATCACGCCCGAAGTATATATACGAGGCAGTTTCAAATATACAAGTTAGAATCCCGCCTTGAAATATATATGATACACAAATCTGCCATATGGCGAACATTTAATTCATGGGGGGTTATTCCCTCCCTGATTCTAAGATAAGTGTTCTGGAAACACTATGACTGGGTTATCATCTTTATGATATTTAATAATAACAATAGGACGGTAATATTTCATAGGCCTACGTGCATGTATGCATGCGTTAGACCTATTTGTTTCTTTGAGGCTCTAGGCCTAATGCTAAAATACAACTGACACAGTTACCACGATTCGTGATTAGAATTTAGAAGTTGGTGTACTTGGCAGAACTTTACCCTTTAATGTTTGGGTTGGGAAGCAAGGACTTGTGATTCGTAAGTCTTTATCTTATTTTGTGTAATAGCACAAGCAGCGCAAGGATGATTAAAAAGGGAGAGAACTCTTACCCAATGTTATGGCTGGTAACTATAGGCTGTGAAGGTTTGTTGACAACGGTGGGGAGTGTCGTTGGACTTCGGCGGCCGGGACACGCTGCGCTGGTTTCGGGCTCCAGTAAATTGATTATACTTCGCTGTATTGAATGTTCGAACTTGGGATCGAATTTCTCCTTGTGGGGCCGTTTGATTAGTCGAGTAGAGAGAACAGAGTCAATTTCGCTGATATAATACGTGACGGGGTAAACATAAAGAGAAACGCAAGGAGTTGTGGTCATTTGACAGTGCGGCGCTTGTTCTAACACGACCGACCTGCTTTCTCTCAGGTATGCTATTGTCCCCGGCCCTCACTTAGCACCGACCACGGAGACTCGCTAAAGCATGGGGGAAAGTTAACCGTTTGTAACAACTGTTATAACTGAAGGTACGTTATAGCTGTCGTCCGTTTTCTTAATCCCTGGTGCTTTTAGGCCTATACATTAAATGTATCTCGTTAGTTTAAATGATGTCCAATAATTTTCTACATAACTTTCTCTTTAGTTCTCTACAGACCTTAAAATAAGTGACCTTTCACTGCATGTTTATAATTTCCACGAAACTACGGCTATCGCCATGTCAAGGAAACTTCAAGCAGGCCTATTGGCATAGGCTAACTGTATATACGTATAGGGTCTACGATTCACATTTGACAATCACACATAGACACACTTGAACTATAACCTCTCTTCCTTTCGTCCTACCTCGCCTATAATATTCATGGCATCCTTTTTTACATTTAATACCTTACAAACTGTTTCGTTTCTACCATGTTATTATGTGTGTTAATACAGCCGAATACACAAAGTCATTCTCGCGCATTATATAATTATTCTGTGATACTGTACAAATTTCATCTGATCTCTTTATTATTGGTTTCAAATTTAATTTTTTGTAATATCTTTACTTTGAATCAATGGCATCAATAGTTAATATTAACAACACCGATAAATGCATCAAATTACCAAAACTACCCAACGTATATATAAATGATGCATATAATTGTGTATGTATATATACACAGGTAATAATTGCTGAGTAAAGCCGGTACAGACTTTACACCATCTCATTTTCCATGATTTGGTTGGGATTTCCACGATTTGGTTGTGTTTTCCACGATCTGGTTGCTGCTTTGTCGCCGCACTCAGGAATATATGACCAAAACCACGGCGGTCAGTTTCAGGAAGCCCGAGTCCTAGACTGAACAAACCCACCTTTGGCAAGTAACTGACAGACTTTCTCACACGAGATACACACATTTTCAGCCCGAGAGCGAGGGCATGTCTATAAGCCTGTTAATCTGTGGAACGCGTATACCTTTTGCGTTTATAGCATAGTTTATTCTATGACTCCTCCGGTGAGATATCCTTGCTTTATATGAATGCTTGATATTGCATTACTCGTATGTGAGAATATTAATTAAGAAGCTTAGTCACCCTGAATTTTAAAGAACTCGATGAATCGCTTTATAGCATTTTTCTTTCATTTCATCTTTGTCCATGTAAATATAATGTCGCCAAAGCCTTTTTTCACAGCAGACAATGAGGCATATATTATTCGACTAGCTTCTATGTATGAGATGCCTCTGCTTTCATGAAATATCATTCGTTAATCTAAACACTGGCAATTTGGACAATAATGGGTATTTCAGTTTCGAATGGTATTTTCTTTAGATTGAAAGCAAAAAGCAATGATTCTGGCTATATTAGCCTACACTGTAAACCGTAACTTTGTGGTACTCTGTCCTTGAAATTGCATTTCTGTGCAACATTCTAACGGAGATATTTCATTTCTTTGAGTGTAAACGACTGTTTAGATGACAATGGGTCAAACTTCGAAGTGAACGAGTTCAAGTTCCGGTATGCCTTTGTGAACAAATGACATGTATATAAATAGTGTGCGCGATGCGCAAAATCATTGATCTTGTATCTTTCCCGAATCCTATAGCGTCAAGCCGACTGTCCGAGAAGTATATGGAATTTGTCACAAAGCTGTCACGTATAATGCATCAATATCCTTTAAATAGCAAGGAATAATTTATGTGATGCATCATTCAAATGACGACCATGCGAATGGCACAAGTTAAAGTGCTTAGGATGGTGACTTGTACCTTGGTCATACTCCCGTTTTGTTTTCTGGTGTTGTTTTATTTTTCCGATATTTATATACAGGTAGACAAAACATCCTATTCATCATTTTGTACTGGCTCAGAATATCTCATTCCGAGGTTAAGATTTTTGTCATATTACTGTAAAATGCATAATATTATTTTTTGGGATAAGTGTTTTACAACATAATCAAGAACTTTTTATTAAAAATACTGCGAGCAAATTAATTAGCTGGGGAGACCATAGCAAACCACTCATATTCACCGGATATCAAATCTCTTTAATTAGTAATTAAAGAGATGTGTGTTTTTTAGTCAACATATGACACGTTTACACAGTAAACGCTTTCATATAATTTTGACATTTTGTTTTTTGACACTTTTATCGGTCAGGTAGTAGATTTTCTGGGGCGCGTTTATTAAATGAATCAAGAATGCAGTTATGTTCCCACTGATACCTACTTTAAAGTGTGTAGCGGACACCGAACCAGCGAGAACTGGATTCGAATCCACAAACTCATTTATCAGGATTCGAGGCAATAACCACACTCAGAGCGAAGGAGCCAGCGATAGACGGCACCTATGTAGTGTATAGTGTCTGTTTGCATTGTTTTCATTTTAAATCGGCACTGAGAATAAAACCCTAACTGAGGTAAATGGAAAATAAGTGGAAGACGACTTACCGATTATACAAACGTGTGATCATTTCCCAACTTTCACAGAGTCATGGCTTCCCTGGTTTAGCTATCAATACTGTAGTGCATTTCTGTGTAAACCCAAATTCTTCTGGTGGCCTTAGATTCTCCTAGGCCTGGTCCCTTTGCATTGTTTTCATTACATGAACAGTTAGAAATAAAGCCCTAACTGAGCTAGGCAAACGGACAAGAGGCCGGATTTCAATAGTTATGTGTGAACATTTGCCATCTATCACACTGATCGCCGCTCTGGTTTTACCCTCGATGCTGTAGTCAGTTATACCCCTTTCTTTTGGAATACGTGTATATGTAAGCGATGGCTTTATTTCTTCCGTGGAACCTGGTATCCTGTTAAATATATTTATACAGGGTTACACTCAGATGTTGCTCTACCCATATACTATGTGTTTTATGTACGGTGCTTTTATGCAAGTACGTGCAATTTCTCTTATTTATACACATTATAGATATAGGTGTTATGGATAAATTAATACATTTCGTACGTACCTGACACCCACGTTATATAGCATAAATTTCCAGGATAATAAATGTCCCATTTACATTAACTTCGGCAATTTAAAGTAAGTTTGTAGTAACAGTATCTCATACAAACTTTAACTCTACAAGAAAATGTTTTTTTTTTTTGGTTTTTTGTTTTTTTTTAATTCATTTACATGTGTGGCGTTTAAAGTACCTTTATAGTAGCAATATCTAATGTATAGGCTAGTGTTGACGCTGTGTAGGCTACATGTATATAACGACCGTGTGTTTCCACTGGGCCCATACACTCTGTTCACTACACAATGCGTCTGCCAGAGTTACGTGCTAACAGATACCCTGGGTTTCTAAGCCACGGTATTTGTTCCGACTTACCCCGCGCACAGTCTTAAGACCACGAAAAGTAAAACATGCAAATACCATTAACCTTTAGTCAATGTCCGCCTGTTTGCCAAGTTCGATTTTGAGTCAGTCTGTGAACTTGACACAAGCGACACTCTCTGTGTACATTATTTCTAAGTGAAAACAAGTTATAGGCCCGGTTCGCTCTTGTACATATACATTTCATATATAAGGAATCGCCCACGTTGATTATGAAGCACAAGGGATATATTATATCGGGAGTAGCAGTATGATGTTAATTAATCCGTTAATTGGCAATTCTGTACGCTTTATTTGCCAACAGATCAGCACAGAAGAGTTAGACAGAAGTGTTGCAGACCTATATATTATCTTCAGTATGTAACAAAACATGATAAATTTTCTATTTTGCTGGATCACTTTTCTGCTGAGTTTCGGAGAGAACAAATACTCGTACAGAATGTGCTTAGTATCTAAACACCTTAGGTCTGTTGTGTTTCTGTAGATGTCGGTCATCTAACGCCTACTCGAGTCCTAATGAATAATGTGAATAATTATTACACACCCAACATACAACCATCACACACCCACCACCCTTCTTATACTCACACAAATATCTTGTGTTTCATCCAACATTTGTCCGTTTTCTGGATTACTGGCTGATGTGTTATTTCAATCTGCATATTGGACCCATTATCATTATTATTTTTTTAAATCTCGAAAGACATTAATAATACAGATAACCTGTTCCAATCTGACGATTTTGTCTGGTTATACTTCGTTTGTCAATTAAATCTGTCTTGTAAGTCAAATCTGAGATACAATATGACAGATTGTATGTGTGTTATATATTGTTTCACCTGAATTCGTCCCCATGGGGCGGGGAGGGGGGCTACTTTGGCTTATATATGCTTACATGAATAGCGATATTAGAGTAAGTGGTTTCCATGCACCTGAAAGCTGATTATTGCGTAACTGGGTCATATCATATATAATCGACTTGACGCCATTGTGGCGCTGAAGTGTTAAGCGCATTGGGGGTAAGCCAAGGCCAACAACCATCGTCTCGTGCTGCGATAACCGGGATTTCTTGGCATTTTAACTCTCTAGGGGTGAAACTGTCAGTGTATTTATTACTGAGTAGCGCTTACAGTTAACCTTTTCCGAATAAATCGTGTAGTCCGGGACGGGTTGTCACAACACATCGAGAAGGTTTTGTGGACGTTCTCTGAACTTTACAAAGAAACTGGACTTGGTGTTTTGTAGACTGGTCTGTCTCTTGAATTAGAGCATAGATATGAGATAATCGTGAAATGCACTTACCGATACCTCAGTTTATACTGTAATCTCATTTTGTGATAAAATTCAAAGTATACAAAATTAATGAAGTTTTATTTTGACTGGACTCCAAACAGATGAGGTAGCATGATATGTACAGCGATCAGATGGTTAACATTTATCTCTACAATGCGTAATTATTAAAACTATGTATCTAATTATGGTTTCATAACAGACATAGGCTATACGTGGCAGTAAGGGCTACAATGCATTGAAATCAAAATTTTAAGTTTTCTAATGTGCTTTCTCTCTAATGAGTTTTTTTTCCCCCATGATATGGCTGAGACATTGTCCATGTGGCGATAAGCCGTAATGTTTCATTCATTCTGATGAGTTTAACGCCAGTATACGTGGGTGTTCTCGCTGTACACATCTGCGTTGTCAAGGGTGGATTTATCACGGCTTGAAATGTACACCACCTCGCAAAGACATGACACGACGAAAGCTGTTGAATAATTCATGAGGTCACGTGGTGCACTCGATCAGCCGCCTGCGAGTTGACAGGACTTGAATGCCTGTAGATTGCGCTGTATAGAAACAGATATCCTTTTTGATGTCGCTGCCAAGTGCCAAATGGATGTCATACACGCAGTGTACTGAGGGCAACTTGGATATATACCTTGTACATTAACCTCTCAACCATGCGCTTCAAGGAGAATTTGAAGAAATAGAATACAGTTAAGTGTTAAGTGACTGTGGGTCGAAATGGCGGCATTAACTGACTGTATAGAAGATTTTAACAAGTGCAGTACTTATCTAGTACACCCTCATGATGATATGAGTGTTGGGTCACATAATTTGATTCCTGATTTGCTGTTAGTGAAGATATCAAAAGAACTGGTCTGTTTTGAGTAGTAATACTAGTACTTAGATTTAGCCCTTTGATCCTTCACCACTGAGGTCGCAAGTTCGAATCCAGCTCATGCTGGTTGACGTCGGCTTGAACTTTTAGGATGAGAGCTGATTTTCTTGGGTGTCCATCACTTTACCTGATCATCATCCTAAACATTTAAGTAAGGTATTCTGCTTATATTAGTGCGTAATTGAACAGATGCGGTACTTTTTCTTGTTTTTCGTTGTCTACTATATTGGTCGTAATTTTCTCTGTTAAGTCTTCAGCAAACAAGTTCCTAAAACCAATTTCAAACAATTTTTTTGACTGGAGATCAGAATTTGAGAATTAATCCTCAAACATATTTGTTTATAAATTCGTCAATGGTATGGGGAATTTACAAATCAGTAATATCACCAGGCTCTCCTTGTAATCCCCAGGAATCATTACCATTGATATCTTCGAAAAATCCCAGCTTTGTATTTATTTATTTATTTGTTTGGTGTTGTAAGCCGTACTGTCCCAGCTTTCGGGACAATAAACTGCAATTTATACACAACTGCACTTCATCTATGTCATAACAGAAGCCAGTGTCGATAGACAACTCTGTGTTGTATTTATCGATTGGTCAGACAATTTGTAAACCGCAAGATCAATCAGTGTATCAATCGAGGAAACCAGAATCCATCCGTAGGTCAACCAGTCAGTCAGTCTGTGTATGAATGAATGAATGAATGAATGAATCAATCAATCAATTAAACAATCAATCATACAATAAATCAGTCAGAACTGTTTCTTCCCAAGCAACACGCAGTTACCTCACCAGGTGAAATACACTGCTGCCGAAATGTTCAATTCCTATCCGCTCCCCGAAAAGCCCGCGTCTCAGCGATCGAGTTTTGTCCGCGACTTGACTAAAATCCGCGTTATCGATCTGACTCAAAACATCCTCAGTTCCGCCTGATTCTGGTGACTTCTATTCATCAGGGGCTGATTCCCGATGGTATCGAGTAACAAATGAAGCTGTCCACACTGACGCTGAACAATAACGCCAAGTACAGATTGTCCGGAATCTAGTGCAATTAATCTCTATTGCTCTTTAATCGCCAAATTCTGACTGAAGTTTTCATGACGCTAATTTTACGACAGTAATTGTTGGACTATCGACAGCCAATTCTTGATTACAGACGATTTCCTTGCCGAATCTATACATCAAAAATCTCTTCTTTATATCTGTTTAATTACATTACTGAATTAAAGGCCTTGTTATGTTACTTACCTTGAAAGCTATATCCTTTTTGCTGAATGCTGATCAAATGCTGTTATGATTATTGGTTTATAAGAGCCAGACTGGTGGTGCATTTACATTAATTAAAGATGCAGTCTTAAAAATTACGTCATGTTTGTTACATGGAGATTACTTCGTTGTACTTCAACAAATCCAGGAGGTATTAGGAGAACAGCGAAGCCAATTATAATTATAAATCGTCGCGAACATCGCGATGTTAATGACCTTTTCTGGTGGCAACTGAAGCGAATAATCAGCTCTGACGTATATTTGTGCCCGAGTTCTGAAATATAACAGTACGCTTGACCTACGACGTACAAGCTGTGTCCAAAACGGAACGCGCTGTGATTAACAGTCGTGAAGATTTTTGCAATCTAAACCCGTCAGTGACGCCTTGCATTTTGTATATATACTGTGTCCGGACCCCGGGTGGACTTACTGTTGCAGATGCCTTTTCTTGTTTAGTTCTTTTGTGACAACGGAGGCATTGTCGTGTATCTCAAAGAAAGACTTAACCCAATCGTCTGTATGTTCTGATGGCGCTCGATTCTGGAACGTTTGTCAATAGGGGAGTTTCGTGTTGTTGTTTTTAATTTACCGATCACCAGTCTTGCCATGTTAGGGAGGTACAAACGACCTCTCCTTCAATCAGGAGCTTCTTGAATTAAAACACTTCCAGCTCCTCAGTTTTCCCTAACGTACGTCTACTCTAAGTAACTTTTTTGAAACTTTTCTTAGATGCTTATGTTATAGAAAATGTAATCAGAAAAAGTTACCTGACACTTTTGACAGGTCACATGGTACAGTAGGGCTTTTCTTACCTTTAGCAACAAAAGAGATCGATCTCGAAACTCCCCTATTCTCAGGGCTTCTAGAAGGCGATAAAATTGGTATCATGGTTGAGAATGTATAAGAAAAATGTTTTAAGGGGCATTATTAAAACCCACTTAAGCTGTCTTTCATGCATTGTGTTATGTTCCCCAAGCCAGTCAACCATGCATTTCATTTGTGGTCTTACCTTGACAGAAACATACACCGAAACAACACATACATACATCTGTCTGGTTATTTGTTCACTGGAAGTTTTGCTCTCACACGGAATAGAAACAGAGTAATCCATGCACGGTTCATCTGCTCTGATAGCTGTATAATTTAGCTCCTAAAACAACTCGTAAACCTTCCCAGGCCGGATGGACTGAGATATTTAGAACTGGGTTGCATCGGTGGCCAAAGGAAAAGCGCACCAGCGCAGCACAACATCTCAGGAGCCTCTCACAAATGGGGTCTCTGGGAGTTTCAAGTCCAACTCATGGTGGCTTCCTCCCTGTGTCGTACTCGGTAACGCCTACCAGCGGCATGCGGATGATCGTGGATTTCTTCCTTCGTGTTTCGCCCGATTTCTTCCCACCATAATGCTGTTCTCAGTCGTACACCAGATATTCCTTCACATATTTTATGGTTTATTGACTTTTATTTAACGTTTCTCCATGCTGGCCTTGCGTTCTTGAATTTGAGGATCAAGATGTAAATTGACACTTTTATATTTGCAGGTATACCTACATATATTTGTGGTTTATTAACTTGGCTCTCATCATGCCTCCTAAGCGAAGGAAGAAGGATGAAAAGCCTCCGCCAGCTACCGGCCCGGGCAGCAAAATAGTCTCATTGTCTGAACCCTTGAGAAAGTTTCACATTAAGAGGATAGGAAAGACTGTCCATCTGAAATTCAGCACTTTAAATGTAAAATCTTTGCCACTTGACATTTGGGCTAACGAAGAAATCTTCGACCTGGCTGTCGATTTGAACTGCGAGAATAACCGTATGAAAAAGTTACCGAAAGATGTCGGAAACTTAGTCAACCTGGAGCAGATCAACATTAGGAACAACGCTCTCAATTCCGTTCCCGGTTCCATTGCTAAAATTAAAAAACTGCGAACACTGGACTTGACCAACAACAACATCAAGAAGTTGCCCGGTACGATCCACAAGGCGAGCGGATTGGCAAACCTTCGTGCCGCCAACAACAGAATAAGGGTTCTTCCGAAAACCTTCGGGAAAGCATCGTCGCTGCAGGACGTCGATTTGTCTCACAACATCATCAAATCGCTGCGGAAGAACGTCTACGAGGTCGGGGCATCGATTAATCTCCAGGGTAACAAACTCACAACGCTTCCCGACGCCGCGGTGAAGAAACCTCGCATCAAAGTACTTAACCTCAGCAACAATTCCATCCAGGCTCTTCCGGAAACCATAGATAAGCTTACCTGCTTGACCTGGCTTAACATGGCCAATAACCTGCTCGTCGAACTGCCGCCTAAGATCGGCAACATCAAGTACCTGAAGTATTTGGATCTGTCCAACAACCAACTGAAATCTTTGCCGGACGAAATCTGCAACCTGTCCTACTGTCTGGTGTACTTGGACGTCTCTAATAACGAAATACCTGGTCTTCCGGACGACATTGGAAAAATGAGAAGAATCGAGACATTGAAAGTGGCTAACAATCAGATTGAATATCTACCGACTAGTGTGAAGGACTTGCTGACACTGGTATACTTGGACGTTACCAACAACCAGCTGGAATCTATAAAAGGTTGCGTGTTTATGAAAAGCTTGGAGCATTTGCACGCATCTCACAACCAAATAGAAGTGATTCCGGACGACATTGTCGAATTGAGGCAACTCGTGACCATTGACATCTCCTTTAACAAGATCCGTGAACTTCCGGAAAACATCGGCAATATCCGTAGCTTAAAGCACTTGGACTTTTCACACAATAAAGTGGCGGTTATTCCGGACTCCATAGGCGACGACCAGGTTCTAACCTATCTAGATATGTCGAACAACCGCCTTACCGCTTTGCCGCTGGACCTGAGAAAACTGCGTAACCTGGAAGTGTTCCATATGTCGAGCAACGAAATCAACCACATGCCGAAGTCAATCAGTCACATGTATCAGCTGAAATCTTTAAACATCGCGACGAATTTTTTCAACGACCTCACGGTACCCAAGTCGGTGATGCATCTAGACTTGTCCGATAATCCGCTGACGGCAGCCGCTGACGAACCTAAGTGCGTGCTTAACATCATGGGGGACAAGGAGCATTTGTGCAACCTAACCAGTCTGGAGTTGAGTAATCTTCATCTGGAAGAAATTCCTCCGGCCGTTTTCAACCTGCGCATGCTCAGGAAGCTCTGTGTCTCGAACAACAAGTTGAGCTCTCTGACGGACAGCATCGGCAAGATCCGCACTTTGCGCGAACTGGACATCAGTCATAACGTCATAAGCGATCTTCCTGAAAACATCGACGTGCTCTCTCAGCTGGTCAAGCTTGACGCTTCCAACAATCACATCACTAAATTCATGGACGGACTTACGAAGCTGTTGTCTCTGCAGCAACTGGACTTGTCTCACAACAACATGAGGCTTCTACCGGACGACTTCGGCGATTTGCGGAAACTTCTCACCCTCGACCTCTCCAACAACGAACTCCTCACTTTCCCAAAGGACAAAATCGACGTCATGGCGTCTTTGTTAAATTTGAACGTCTCCCACAATTACATAGACGAATTCCCCATAGAATTCCCTTACCTGTACCGTTTACAGGTCATCAACGCTTCGACCAACGACCTGACATCCCTCCCGGGCCCCATGGACAAACTAGAAGGCTTGGAAATCTTGGACGTTTCAGACAACATTCTAGATAGCCTTCCCGAGAGTATATGTAAATTGCCTAGTATAAAGGAACTAAATGTTTCGGATAACAAACTAACAAAGGGATACCCTAAAAACTGGGAGAAACTTCGACAGAAGGCTCAGGTGATTTTCGACAATCAGTCTTCTTACAAAAAACGAGAAGAGAGGGACAGGCCCAAGCCAAAGGTTGAAGAGCCAGCCGCTAAGAAGCCGAAAGCGAAACGCGGTGGAAAAGTTAGTCCGGTTGGCGGCAAAAAGAGAGGAGCGAAATCAGCGCCGCCAAAATAAATCAATTTATAGGCATTTACATTCAAGAAAGAGAGTAGCTCTTTTAGAATTTGTTGTTGTTTTTTTTTTGGCCAGTTCGGTGCGCCCTAAAATTATTATAAATTTTTCTCTTTTGTTGATTGTGCTCTTTCTTTGGCAAACTCAAACTTAAGAGACTTTGTGACTTTGCCTGTTACTGTGGCACTGGATCGCCTACAGTCAGAACGTTTAACCTACATATCTGTTCATTACACGCTCTAACTTCAGTGTTATTTGTTAATATACTTGTCTACAATTACGAAATAATGATTAAAAAATCCCCGTGCGTCCATGAGTGATTATTAAAAATAAAAATACTCAAGAGGGCATAACGAGTAACACAAATTAGATTATCATTAGAAAAAGGCTTTCTAATTTTTCTAAAAAAAAAAACATATTTGTTTCAAATGTTTTCCAGTTGCGTAAACACATTACAGTGCCGCCAGCAGGCAGTTTAAATCTATTTTGTTTTTAATGTTTGAAATTGGGAGCTTAATGTGAATATCATCATATTGAAAATGAATCACTGTTGGAAGTGTGGAACTCTGTGGTAGTTATGACATGTAATGGAACAAACGTAACGTCTACAACACGGTCTTTGTGGCCAGCAGAAGACAGAAAAAACAGGGCCCGGTTTCACTAAACTTCTTAAGTGCATTAACCAACTTAAGTGGGTAGTTTTTGCGTAAGTCCAACATAAGCGTTTGCGAAAAACACCCTAAAACTGTAGCATAATCGAAGTATAGTATAATACCACTACCGTTTAAGCAACAAGAAAAGAAAATAAACTTAGGAATTTTTGTGAAACCGGACATAGTTCTTAACATACTCATTCGCTCCTTTGAAATATTGAAATGTGTAACAACAGTGAAAAGGCCTCGTGACTAATGTGTCTCTCCGTCTGTTGTACAACATCTCCCAAAAGTCGCTGTGATAGAGTTTGGCCTCCATATCAGTCGACAACCAACAGGCGCCATCTGTTGAAATTAGCTTCAGTCTTAATTCAGGGGAAGCAACTTTTCTGGCGGCGTTTTCCTCAATCTACGCAAGGTATTAAAGCCATTCCAAATTTGGATATCAGGGCCATTCTCTCCCAGGGCCTTTCCTCTCCGAAAGCGAACGGAAAATATAACTGGTTGCCTCCATTACTCCCACTGAGCACATGTCATTTCTGCCACAGAGCCCCATGTACGTAAATCTCAGTCCGCTATATTTAAAGTGATGTGCACACTGGTATAAAGTAATTTTGTTACGCCCCCTTATCAGGCCCAATATAACCACAGCCTTTTTCACAGTGCATGGCATTGATTTTGATATTTTTCTTGTTATGTCCTCGCTATAAAATAGAAACAATTATCTAACGGCAATGGCAAAAATTATTTGCAGTAACGTCATTGTCAATATTCCTCAAGTATTATTTTTTAAAATGTTTGTTTCGAAGGGTACTTTTTTTACCAATTTTTTTTTCTTTTGGCTTTGCTTTTATCCATGCAGATAAACTGTTTTGTAAATGAGTTGTTATGCGTTTTTTTGCACGGGAATTTGTATATGTAATTAACCTCTATATATAAGTGATTAGCCCATTCTGAGCAGTGGTCAAAACTGCTGAATACCTTTTGTGAGACGTTTGGACATTATTGGATTTTAAAATGTATTTGTATTTGACGATGTCCTTTCGACAAAATGTACTACTGTACCAGTGTCGCGTTGAAATGTTTTTGTGTCTATAAGTAGATGTATAGATATAGATCTAATGCTGGAAAATGCCAGTGAAAGTAGAGGTAGCTAGTCAATGTTTCTTTACCCATGTCATTATTATTATTTTTGTTTTGAAATAACGTAAGATTCCACATGTTGAAACTTTAATAGTGCATTTTGTGTACATGTGAAAAGATATATTCAATGAAATTTTCGTCAATTTGAGTAAATAACTTTAAGTGTGTTTTGAGGTATGAATTTTGGTTACTAAAATCATTGATATAACCACTGAATTTATGGGCCCTAGTACTGTGATATTTAAGAATCTGGAGTAATTCCTATATTGTATGATGTATGAGTCCATGTCCATGAGATGTGATATTGTCAATGTTAAAATTAAAGTATAAATATAGTTTTTGTTATGACTTCTATCGATGCAAACGTCGGTAATGTTAAATATTTTAGTGTTTTTTTGTAATATTTATCAGACCCAAGCGCTAGCCTATCCAGTTTGACTTAAAGCAGTGTGAAAACTGTACATATATGTGACGTTAATTTTTGTTTTTTTTGTACCTCTAAATGACCCATTGTGATTTTGATATATGTGGACTGTAATAAATGTCACTCATATTCTATTTTATAGAATTACGCTCATCATCCAAGCAGAAATCATATGAGGCATTTTACGTTGGTATTGCTTTGTTTGGTAAACGAGGGACGTATTGCAAAGTGTGCTGAATTATGTATTTATTTCATTCATGTTTATTCTCGCATTCGTACATCGACGTTTCTATAGTCCCATGCTTCAACTGTATGCTCAGAGACTTAATGTCTCGAATCGACCGACGGCTCTTAGGTGAAATTTGATTGTTTGGATATTTTTTTTTTTACGCCGTACTCAAGAATGTTTCACTTATACGACTGCGGCCAGCATTATGGTGGGAGAAACCGGCCAGAGCCCGGGGGAAAGCCCACGGCCATCCGTAGGTTGCTGACAGACCTTACCACTTTCGGCCGGAGAGGAAGGCAGCATGAGCTGAACTTGAACTCACAGCGACCGCATTGGTGAGAGGCACCTAGGGCATTACGCCGCGGTGGCATTTTAAGCTCGGCAGCTTAAAACCCAACTCAACTGAACTCAACATTTGCGTGGGTACGAAGTACTCGTGTAAGCACAATAACGACTCGACTCAACTCGAGTTGTATCCCTACCGTTACGAATACGCTGGTCAATTTTAAAGACCTATGGTCATCGACAACTGGGCCCAACTAAGTGCGATCAGTTGAGTTGAGTTGAGTCTTAAGCTCTGGTGTATGCCTAGCTTTACGCTGCACACAAGAATACTTCCCTTATACGACGGTGGCAAGCATTATGGCGGGAGGATACCGGGCAGAACCCAGCGGAAAACCCACGACCATCCGATGGGTCGATGCCAGGCCTCTCCCCGTACAATCAGACAGGAAGATTGAAGTCACACTGACAGTATTGTTGAGAGTCCCCCGAGTTCTTCTGTTCTGCTAGCACGCTAGTCACTGGGCGACGGAGACCCCATGTTGTATGCCACACGTGTGATAAGTTCACCAGTAAGTTGCTAAATGTCGATGGTTTACTCCGATCACTGTGGTTTCCCAGCGTTCATGAAACGTGTGTGAAATATGTGAAAATGTCTTCAGTTTGACGTTAAACGGCAATCGAGTGAATACAATGTATATAACGGCGATCAGCTGTATGTGAAGAAAAAACCACGGAGTTCCCGAAATAAACCACAACCCTTCGAATGTACCTGACAGGCCTCCAGACTGATAGCAGCAGCCTTATTAGGGAGAAATGGTTTCGAGCATTCCCCATGTACCTTACTGGTCACGTGTCGATGCGATGAGAGCCACGCTTTGTAAGCGACTCACCAAGTGATGGATCCTTTTAAAAGTTTTTTTTTTGGTAAGCTAAGATAAATCAACAGGAGGCCAGACTTCACAAGTCACATGTGACCGTTTGTCAGCAGTCACACTATGGCCCCTGTTCTGATTTCAGTGCTGTAGTCGTTTGTTTATTAGTGTTACATCTCATTAAAAGAATGAATAAGCAAATGAGCAAGTGGGTGGATTACTTCAGCTACCTGGTGGCGAGAACATGTTTGACCCAGGAACAGTAAGCCTATAAGGGCTGTCGTCTTTCACCACATTAAACTGACATCATAAATAAATAACTAAATAAATAAATAGGAAAGAGAGAAATCAAGAAACAAGGAAGAGTGAAAGAAAGAAACAAACAAACGCCTCATTTTGATAATCTCACTCGGTGGACCTAAACATAGCAATTAGACTGTGTAATTGGAGGATTAAAAGAAATCAAAATAATAGGGAGTGTGCGGCAAGACCTGTGTTTTTTTTTTTACTGAGATATACGCTTAAAAAAACCCGTTAAGCATCTCACTGAACTTCAATGGCAGGACTCGCCAGGATACGACAGTGATATTGCCGGTGTGATGTTCAGCCGTAATCAATAATTCATACATTTATTAATTCAAGAGCATGATTTGTCCATTCCATGAGCACACATATTTCCTACGTGATCTTCCTAGAGAACTGAATAAGGTGAATTCTTATCATTGATTGTAAATATGATCTGGCATTTCAGGGGACGTAACTTTAAAACACATCATAACGGGATTAGCTCCCCTGAATATTCTTCTTTTCGTCCACAAAAGCCATGAATAACGGCAGACTTCCCATTTTATTCGGAAAACTTCTCAAGTTTTGTTTTACTCAGAAATTCCTAAAACTTTTGAATCATTCTTTGCTCCGGTGTCAGTATAATGTGACTGGGTGAGTGTCATGATAAGCATTTCAGTGAGACAGAATTATCAATATGTCGGAATTGAGATTGTTAATTCTGTTAGGCTGTCTTTCCACAGAAATGCGTTCACGCTTGCCATCACTCATCCGTCATTTCTTCCAAGAAGGGGAACTATATAAATAAAGCTCTTCCAATATCTAGACTCGCATCGTTGACGTCAGCAGGTACTCACAAAGTCATCTAGTCATTCACACCAATACACGTTACATGTTCGCCTGAGAACTTGTAACTAACGGTCTCTAATGCAGAGCAAATGATTTGTTTATTTTATTTCACTTATACGACTGCGACCAACATTATGGTGGGAGGAAACCTGGCAGAGCCCGGAGGAAACGCACGACCATCCGTAGGTTGCTGGCGGATCTTACCACGTACGGCCGGAGAGGAAGCCAGCATGAGCTGGACTCAAACTCACAGCGACCGCATTGGTGGGAGGCAGGTGGTCATAGTTCCGTACTGGCACGCTTCTCCCTTTGATCACGGAGAGCCCCAGAGGGCATCGTATGAGGATTTACTGGGTGCAAGCGCAATGTTCGTTGACACAAAGCATTACAAAGAGTCAGTAGAGTGCTTTCTATGTTCCTTTTTTATGTATGTATGCATACATGGGGTTTTACCCAGTACTTAAGAATTTTTCAGTTATATGACGACGATGGAGTCCTTAGAATGTATGTATGCATTCTGTGTCTTCCTGTGGCAGGACGAGTCCTTGCCGTCAAAGTGCTGCCGCCACTGGAACACCATGCCGAAGACACCACACATGACACCTCACCCAGTCCTGTTTGCTTGTTCTAACCTCTCAGGGACAAGGGGGGCAGCAAAAATTACTTTTTGGTATTACTCGACCCGTGGTTGATCCCGGGTATCTCGACCCACGGGACGATGCTCTGTCTTCGGTGGTATTTATTTGATTGGTGTTTTACTCCGGACTCAGGAACATTTCACTTATACGACCACAGCCAGCGTTATGGTGGGGAGACACCGGACAGAACCCATTCGCAGGTTGCTGGCAGACCTTCCCACGTACGGTCGGAGATGAAGCCAGCATGAGCTGGTCTTGAACTCACAGCGACCACATTAGTGGGAGGCTTCTGGATTATTATGACGCGATAACGCGCTAACCGACTGAGCCACAGATGCCCTCGTCTTCGATAGTATAGTGAACAAGTAACTTCGGAACGTTACTAATCACAAAGGGATGAAGTGACGAAGTTTAATCAGCGTGTTTATTAGATACCTAGAGATATTAATGATTCTTTCTGCTCTCCGCTCAGTTTTCCATCACGCCCATAAATCCGACTGCTTCCTTGTATTAAATTGAAATAAATAAACAAATCATTCTACATACCAGCAAGACGTATAGTTTAGCAACATTTGAGCGAATTTTGAGAGAAATTAAGATCAGATTAGCAGGGCCTTCAGGAGAATTTTGCTTGAAGATGAGGAAAGGACATTTATTTATATTCATTTGCTTTCCCTTATGTCTAATGTCGTCGTTGCTTTCATACAAACACTGTAAATGAGCAGGACACTTTTGTGTCATGAAATAAAACACCTGTGTTTTAATTTAAAACACTTTCCATCTAACAGTGTGTAGAAAGTGTTTATAATCGGTTGTAAAACAATTTTGTGGCAAAAGTGTTTTAATCCATGACACTTTTTTACTCTCGGGTCCAATCACTCTATTCACTAAAACACGTATGTTTTATTTGGTAGAAAGTGTTTACCTCGGTCGATCAAAGTGTGTTACAATACGGTGTGTCGTACATCCGCTGATCTCGTCACCATAATACTTATCGATTCGATTATTTATGTGCTTACCAATATTAACGCACTGTTATATTTCCTAACTTTCACGTTTTATGCCTAATTAGATCTTGCATTACGTAATATTATAAAATTGTCATAAATTATTTGTCAATGAATCAATGTTTTGTCCATTTAGTCAAATTAATAAAAATATCCCATATTTTTAAAAAGCTTAGTCGGCCTTATGTAATATAATGCCGTATGTGTATATTTTATGATAAACTATCATAAGTCTGTGTAGTATAAAATAACCCGTTTATTTGCTACTGTTTATTTTTTATGTCGTATGTTTATTGGTTAAACATAACACTATTGCATATTCAGTGTTCTTACTGAGTTTATAACTATACAGTGTCTTATTTTACGGATGCTTTACTGTTCCCTGCACATTATTTATGCATAAAACATTATTATAAATGCAATATATGTAATGTATAAAACAGAAGTAAATAAAGTGTTTTGACCCGAATCAGCTTTTGTGACCACTCCATACTTACCGGAAAAACCCGAAGCCTGTTCCGTGAGCTTGCGAACAGTCATCCGAGGCGCTCTCATTTCGCGCGCTTTTTGACCAAAGACAAAGGATTGAGGACAGAGAAAGGGGGCAGTGTCCGGAGGAAACCTACGACCATCCGCAGGTTGCTGCCAGACTCTCCCACGTACAGCCAGAGAGGAAGCCGGTACGAGCTGAACTTGAACTCACAGCGACCGCATTTGAGGCTTCTGTGTCATTGCGCTGCGCTATCGCGCTAACCGACTGAGCCACGGAGGCCCCCCTTCCCACCATAATGCTGGCAGCATATTTTCCTGCATCGGTGGGGCTTAAAATTCCAATCAAATGAATAAATGGATGAATAAACAAATAAATAAATAAACAAAAAATGCGGCTATGTAAGGAAGTCATATGCCCTAAGTCCTCAGCAAATTCGACCAGTAAACATAAATTTAGATGCAACTTGAAAACATAATTTGAAAGATTTTGAAGACCAACTTGTATTAATCAGGCAAGGAAATATACCTGCATGGGCATCGAAAAAAGGCGACACAGGTCAAGAACTGCAACACCAGTTTCCACAATAACGTTTAACACGATCATACGAAGTTAAAAATTAGAGCGGATTCTTGCAGAGAAACAAAGTCAGCAATTTTCTCTGACGACAGAAACACGATAGGAATGCTCTAGGTGGATGAATAGAATCAGTATCCAAATTGTGTATGCTATGCCAGTTTATATCTTTGTCGTGAATCGGTTATGTACCTCAGTTGCGTTTTGATCGCAAGTGTTCATGTATCGCGGCGATCTTATTCCAGACGATGAATACATGGCTCCCATAGCTATGAACCTAAATGTAATCCTGAAACCGGTGCTAAATTGCAATCAGATAGGATTATATCTCACTCATTCCTTTCAAGAGTTGAATCTGTATGCTGGGCTTTGGAAAAGCGTCTTGTGATCAGTTTAAAAAATCCGATGTTTTGGTTTAAAAACGATAAACAAGTGTAAGAAGGGAGGTTCACATTCACGAGAACTACATGCATTTGCCTAATCAAGACGTTCTTCATCAGAGTACCATCAATTTTCCACTTATTCCACACTTCTAGACAACCTAGTGAAAAACGTTTATTACCACTGATATCGTACTTATCATTTTCAATTGACAATTTTATAGCCATCGGTGACAGCAAACATTCATATTATATTTGTCATATTTTGCAAACAAATAACAACAAATAGGTGGATGAGGGAACTGAGGAACGGCAAAATGCCACAAATGTTCTTGCCACGCATATTGTTTACATATATGTTTAATAACTGACCGTAAACTGTATTTAATAAATGTGAGTTTTTTTGTGGGAAAAATAGAGTGCCATCTCAAAGGCACAATGTGTTCAAGCTCACACTGTGGTCTCCTCTAAAAGGAATGTATTCAATTAACCAGACCGCTTGTTCTCTCGGAGATCAATTGAAGAAAGAATCGCCTAGAGGAGAAACATTTCTCGAGTACAGAATCGATATAATCGCAAGCCTTACAGTCTGATTGATCTCCGATGTGTGGCAATAGGTGTTTATGCCTATATGCTTGAAGTCCTACTCATACGTCGGATATCGGTCCATCCAGGACTTTTCTCACCCTTCTGATGAGTTTCCTGTTTGAAATAACAGGAAGACTGATCTGCCGTTGGACCGGAATATGGTGGCTATGATATCGACAAACTTATGACGAGTAAAAAAATAAGGAACAGGCCATAAGTTTAACATTTGTAATGTTTTTGTGGTTACATTTTCGGCTGAAAAAGGAAAACAGTAGAGTAAACATATTGGCTCACTTATAGGCACGATTGATAGAAGGTTACACGCCTTGAATATCATAGTACCATACAAGATAATGGCGTCTGCTTGCTTTAGAACACCGCCAGTGGGATTAATCGAGCCAAGACAAGATGAGCAATGATGGACTCTCTGTATATACCGGAAAGACTGATGCACAAATAGCTTTTATACACTGATGCTTTATAACTTCGTCGCTAACCGTTTATAATCGACACCGGTATAGCGACTTCTCGTAGGCGGCTAGTCATTCCGAGATTAACAAATATTTATTCAAGCTTTTTCTACCATACGCTCAAGATACACTGCCACAAATGGACTGAATCCTGATCTTGGTGTTCATTCGTGTCCAGATCGATTTTCGGTCTCCTTTTGAAAATGTCTTCACGACAGGCAAAAGACACGAGTGCTCTTTCTTTACGCGCTGAGCAGCGATTTTTCACATGGTATTCGGTTTTCCTTCTTCTCACACAGGCGTTCCCACGGGGGGGGGATTGTCACGTGACCACGCGCTACATGTATTTCACTTGAAATTTCAGGAACGCTTTCCTTCATATCGGTTGACACAATATTAATTTAACCGTTTGTGTGAATATCTTTTCCATTTAATTTAACAGTAAAGTTCCTCTAACTAGGGAAAATACTCGATTTTAGGATTAGGATCTTCACACCGGCGTATTTTATTTCCTGTCTCTGTGATTACAAGCAATCCTTGGCCCTCGGGCGGAGCGTTGATCTTTTCACAGCCCAGTTGTCTTTAACCAATATAGTCACCGGGTCGAATCCAGCTCTGTCTTGCTCGGTAGTGTGTTAATTTTTATTTATTTATTCATTTATTTTATTGATTGGAGTTCGCTTCTACAATATCAGCAAGCATGATGGAAACTTGGCACAGTCCGGACAAACCTGACCGCTGGTCATACACAGGGCGTGTACTAAATATTCACAAAGAAATTACTTAAGCACCCTCCGGTTTTCACTGTGGCGATTTTGATTGTGTTGGGTGCCGGGTCTGGTTCTTCGGCATGGCGTTCCTGTGAGAAAGCACTATACCCTCAATGGGGCACATCTGCTCCAAAAAGACTCCGTCGTGATATGATCAAAATAATTTTGAAGTGACGTTAAAATCGAAGAAAACAGACAATGAAGCAAAAAATCTAAATCGTCCCTTCATTATATTTCAAAAAAACATTACACTGACTAGTGTCTTTAACTAACTATAAAGACTAAATGCATTTGATTGAGTATGTTTGACTGAGAACTTGTTCAATATATACTACATCTCATATGCATTGTGATGGATGTGCGATTGGCAGAAAGAAATATATGTTTAATTACCCAAACAACTAAATACGGATATTTGTGTAGAAGTGAAATATTGTTGAGTAGGGCGTTAAACACCAATCAAACAAACAAATACATACAGTGTGTGGTGTAAATGGATCTAGTTTATCATTTATTTGATGAATTTGATTTTATGAAATTATCTAGAATATCTACTCGATTGATCTTAACTCAAGTTATATGTTATTAAATTAACATATCCTTGGCAATATCATATTATTTATGTTTTTCGTCCGGAGGAGAAACATTGATATATTACTAAATCATACTAAATCCTTCCCCTCCCCCATATAAATTGATATGACCATTCAAACCACATATCAGTAAACTGACAGATGCGCTTTTCGCTGTGCGAATAACCCCAGATCCCGACTGCTTTTATCAACACGCTTATAAAGTGGTTATTGATTCGCTTCAGGAAAAAGGTGCAGTTGAACTCTACCATCCATTAAAACTGGCAGCTTTCGGACGAATGTGTCAACACTTTCAGAGATGTAACCACAGATTCCGTGTGAATATTGCATCACTAGTAATTGACTGGTGAACATGCCTTGGGAGCATTCCCAGAAACTACGGAACCGTACAAGGTTTCGGTACATATCGATTCCAAAAACGCGCCATTTTTTTTTTTTTTTAGTTCTTTGGCCCATCTTCCCTGCATTTACCAGCCATTGCATTTAGCATTACTGCAATTTTTAACCTTATTTTGCTTAAGTCGTGCTCCTGGGTGCTAATGTATATTTCGACTTTTCAAGCATTTGGATGAATTGTTAAAATGAAAACATAACTGTGATAAAATTACAAGAGGCGGAATTTTATTGGCTATACTTTTGAGCATTTGCCAACTGTCACAGTAACTAAGGTTTTAATCTGCATGCTGTACTTTTGTACTTTTTGCTCTTTTATACCTAACGTGTCACAGGAAATAGTTTTTTCCTTCTTACACTGTACATACAACGCAGTGCGATGATCCAGAACGGCTTTAGCACTTTGTCCTGATGAAAAATGGGACGTCCCCTGTATTAGGGACACGGGTCCAAGCTTGCCTGTTCCCTTGCAATTTATGTGTAATACGTCATAAGCTCACAAAAGAAGGAATGGACACTTTAGACTACACTGCTCAGGCGTCGAATTTCTTTAACCGATCCCCATTGTCACCCCTTCAATCTAGTCCTTTCAATGTGATCTCGTCTCTGCCTATTAGAAATCTTACAATTACATCGGCTCTGCAAACAACCTGCGGATCGTCGTCAGTTTCCTGCCGGCTCTGCCAGGTTTGCTCCAACCGTAATGCTGACCACCTTCGTATAAGTGAAATATTCTTGAGTACGGCGTAAAATACCAATCAAATAAATAAAATAAATACTATTACATCGGTCGACAGATCAAATATCTCGTCTCTGGATGGAAATTTATTCATCCAAGTGTTTGCGCCGCTCATTTCCCACGGTCTCCGTCCTTCCTGTTTCACTTTACCAGATTCAAATTTTTTACATCAACAAAAAACTTAATATGTTGAATTCCAACTGATCACATTTATGAAGAATTTTTAAAAAATAGCTATTTCAGGCATTTAATTAGTGTTGTCCTAATATCCATCACTCCGAAAATGGACTTCATATCTCCAGTCACTTAGTCTTGCTTCTGTCTTTCATGTTAACAACTTTATTTAATGTTTATATACATTACGTCTTAACTATTCTTTTTGGAACTGGTGTTTTATGTCGTTCTGGAAATGGATATTGCGGTTATCGACTTGGAATGCCCCTTCGTGGTTCACAAGTGGCATAAGACTGTCCAACTGTATGTTTACTTTTAAAATAGTTTTCAGCATTGCATTGGTCTCATCACACAGGATCATGGCTCCAATAATCGTAACATAATTCTCATTGCTGTTGTGCTGTTTCACTAAAACGCCATATCGAAGACACCAGGCAAATGACCACGTGCACATAGTCCCTAACACCAGCCAGTATTTGAGGTATTTGTGTTCAAGATGCGTGCGAAACGAAAGACGAACAATTGTCCAGACACTCTACACTATAACGTGTGTACGAGATAAGAACTCTAGCTACTTTACTATCCACCCAAATAAGGTCATGGCCTTTAAAGTAAAAGGATAGGAGAAGACAGAGTGAAAAACTATCAAATAACTACACTGTCCGGTTGTGTGGAATCTAATAACTCACACATACTCCATCATTAATGACAGATTCCGGTGATTTCTCTACCCCCCATCATTGTGCCTCCCTGACGCGGTGGACAGAGTGTCTAACGTCAGACAGTTGCTGGACTTAAACGAATGACCTGAAGATTCTGTCTGAGAGGGAAATTCAATAGTAACTAGACCACGCAGCCTGACTGCTCTAAATTGGTAAGCAGCATGGCATAAGAAGAAGGTAGTATGTTAAGTCAATAAACGGCATAAACCAAATACGGTCGTTAACATCACCGTAATTATTTTACCTTGCTTTACCTTTTATCTTAAGCCATGGTGCTAGGGGACGTCCAGTTCCTACCATTCCAGCATTTACAAGAACAGAGACTCCGTGGTCAAGTGCCTCGTGTAATAGCGCAGCGTAATGATTCAGGAGCCTTTCACCAAAGGGTCGTACTTAGGAAAGTCTGCCAGCAACCTGCGGATGGTAGAGGATTCCCCGGTTTCCTCCAACTATTATACTGGCCGCCGTCGTGTAAGTGAAATATTCTTCAGCAAGGCGTAAAACACCAATCAAATAAATAAATACATCACCGAAGTGAGTTTTCAAGTGTGAGCAACCTATACGGTTGGTTGGGGGCCTTCATGGATCAGTTGGGTAGCGCGATAGCGCATCGCAATGAACCAGAAGCCTCTCACTAATGCGGCCGATGTGTGTTCAAGTCCAGCTCATGCTGGCTTCCTGTCCGGCCGTACGTGTGAAAGTCTGCCAGCAATCTACGGATGGTCGTGAGTTTCCCCTGGCTCTGTTCGGTTTCCTCCCAACATAATGCTGGCCGCCGTCGTATAAGTGAAATATTTTCGAGTACGGCAATCAAGTAAATTAAGTAAAGTAAAAAGTAAATTAAAAACACCAATCAAATAAATAAATAAATGTACGAATGGCCGTGGATTGCCCCTGGGCTCGGCCCGGTTTCCTCCCACCATGATGCAGGTAGCCATAAAAAAAATTCTTTAATATATACAATCCTCTCAACATTACTTTCCAGAAACCACAATTTCTTTAACCGCTGCTGAAGATGGTTCATAAGAGCACATAGTTGATTGGTATATTGCTGACTTCAATATGAGCGGTCAACGCGTAATTAGTCATTCTATATAGCAGATCTTCCGGGTTGGATTTGTTCGAGGACTTCGTCTCAGTAATATCCTACACCTTCAAATCGATGAACTGTCAGTAAATCCTTGACTCTTTGTTAGCTATCAATCCGGAAGGTGTCGTTAAGTCGGTGATGCTTTCCTGGCCTATATCCTCTGTGTGTGTACAAAAGAATATCGGATTTGAGTGCATTTGTGTGTATTTTCTGTACATTTGTGTAAAATGATATGTCGGTCAGATTTACACACACTAAGAAAGCAGGGTTCTCAAACAGTTCATTTCTGTAACATCAGAAAATGGTTCTCGGAACTCGAAGCATAAGAGCTTCTTTCAATTCAGCGAAAACCAAAATGTTATGGAGGCTTTATACACTAAAAAGCTCTTCGATAAAAAGCTAGACCAATGAATCTAGGTGGTTTGTCTTAGCAGGCCTACATCAGATTATTTCCGTTGCACTCGGATCTATTTTCTTTGGCGGTTCATAGCATATAACAAAATATGCACATCACATTCAGTGAGTCAGAACTACATTTAAAACCAAAAATCCTTCACGATTCCAAACAATCATCTTGTGGAGACAACCTACAAAATCAGTCTGGGACTGCATTCGAACTTCCAAGCTTACTGGTCAAGAATTAGGGATGTTTAGAACAACACCTGCATATAATTGGCCAGAGGTCTTCTTAGACGCACATAAGTTAATCCGGGTATGTTGAGTGGGGAGGGGAACGGGTGAGGGGACAAACTTCATGTGTTGAGAATTGGCATGCTGTGTACACTGAATGTCGTCTCTTCGGTCATCCATATGTGAGACGGAAGCCCCTCAGTTGGTTGGTAAAAGCTTTCATCAAGCTCACTTCCTTCCTTGCAAATCAGACATCTGATCAGATTCCTCGGAATGTCGATTTTGCCGGCGAAGCACTTACCGTTTAAAATTGCCCAAAGAATCCTATGATTCATATCATATTACACGTATAATAAGGATATGGTTATTGAAATCAGCTTGATATACTCTCTTTAACACCTTCTTCCCTGGTCGTGCATATACATCTGATGGTTTGCCAGCAACGTGCCGGACGGTCGTAGGCTACCTCACACCATAATGCTGGCCACCATTGTAAAAGTTGTACATCCATGAGAATGACGTAAAGCACCAATCAAGGCAATAAATAAATAAATAAACAAATAAATTTAAAAAATTAAGCTTATTACATAACTTGTAAGTTCATTGCCTGTCCATGAATATGGTTCTCAATGCATTGGATTGTCTGGCAATGTGCTGTGAGATTCGTATCTCACTTTACTATTTAGCAAGCCACTGATTGGTTGAATGGTTTTTATTTGATTGACCTATGTAACCTGGGACCAAGAAAGAATTGATGGTGACCTTTCGGACGTGTCGTAGGAAGTGCTTTAATCAGAGAGACGAATAAGTACTTGTATTGAAGAACGGTAATAACATCTTAGGACACACCCAGTTTAACAAGAGGTTCATGTGCAAAAACTTTCTAAAGAGATACATTTCGTTTTGGAAATAACACAAATTTTTGCCAGTCATGGTGGCAAGTGCTATGCTGGAAAACATTATGGAAAAAACTTCAAATGAATAGCTGAAAGCACTCGTTTGGGCACGTTTCGGATAGACAAATGAAGTGATCTAGATATAAAATTGTTTTAACTGAGTATATCTTCAAACCTTTGGTAACCACCACAGTGTAACACAATTTGCTGGGGCATTTAGAAGTCTACGCTGTAGTGTTTTTATATAACACTGCACTTCTTTTTTACTAGGGTATATAACAGATCTTACAGGAACACATTTAACACAATTTAATCAGATATGTACACGATTTACTGGGACATGTAACAAAGTTTACTTGGACATGTAACAAAAATATTACGGGAACACGTGTAACAATTTATTCGGACATGTAACACAATTCACTCAGAGATGTCACACAATTTATTCGGACGCATAACACAATTTACTGACACACCAACCATATTTTGCTGACGGCTGGTGTACAAATGTCGACATCGAAGCCGGCCTAGCGTTGTTTGTTTAATGCTCAGTTCTGTACGCGAGATAATGCTAGATTACGGGTTTACCGTTTACTTGCAAGCTTTTGTAATCTTTCAGGGGAATACATACACAAAGGATAGCATCGGGTAGTGTTTACTGAAATCGATTTTGACAAAGGTACTCGTCACAGCCAAAGCAGGATTCTCCTTGGCTTGGATCATTTTCCGTTTACTTCCAGAGAGCTCGTTCTGATTGGCTGTAAATGTAATTTACCGGATGGTTGTTTCCGAGATGACCAATTACCCTCAGAAGGACTAGGTCCGTTCTTTATTTCCGATATAAGATCATAGGACTGATCTTAATGTCCGATTTCTTAATTTGGAATTATTTTCTGGATCAAATCCGAGAGGGTACAGATTCCCGATACTGAGGAATATCATCCATAACTACTCATTACCTGCCGTAGGGACATTGCGGTTTTCAATCTGAACCCCGTTATGGGAATACACGAAATACAGAACGCTAAGTTAACTTCAGTATATCCAATGCCATGAAGCTTTGCCGAAGACTGTCCAAGGCTTAATATAATGCTTTGACAAAAGCTAAGTTACTATAGAAGACCAAACACCCAGGTATTCATCACCTTTAATGAATTATTAATCACAATTGCATTTAGTCGAACCTGTGACTGGGTGGAGTTCGCTGTGTGGTGCTTTCGGCATGATGTTCCAGCGGCGGCGGTACTTTGGCGGCATTCACTTGGACTCGCCCTGCCACTAGGAGACGCTGCATATCTGCATTCTAGGGACTCCTCGTTGTCATATGACTGAAAAATTGTTAAGTGCGACGTAAAACCCAAGTCTACATGCATACGACACTGGTGTGGCCGTTTACGCAGTCTAACGTTCGTACAATTCCATTTGTCTTCCACCAAGATGATGTGGATATCTGACGTTATCAAAGTTCCAAAGTTCCGTGGTTCACCCCTACGGTGACGTTTTAACTCCCATTAAAATTATCAAATCTTCCCGAATGTGTCGAAAAAAATTCTACTTGATACTTTTATGGTAGAAAATAAATGAAAGTTTGATGAATTTTATTTATTTATTTTATTGTTTCTTCACCCAATATTCATGAATTTCCCACTTTCATGGGAAGACATCACTGGATTGCCCTGCGTAAACCACCCACCTTCGGTAAGTAACTAACAAACTTTTCCCTACTTATGGTACAGATATGCACACACAATATACTTGTGAAAGACAAGTAATCTTCAACGTACGTGAGACTCTACAAGCGGCCTCCCGAGCACCGTCGATCGCTCACTGTCACATAAACCCCACCGACAATGGGAGGCGGAAGTTTGAATAGAGTCTGAAGCAATTGCCTGGAGTCAATTTGAAATCCTCGTTCAAACCACGGAGCGAGAAGTCTCGGACAACATAGCAGGTGAGTTTTCAATCGTGGCTTTGAACGTTAGTATGAAGGCTGCTCCGCTTAAACTGTCCGCAGAGGCCTTGGTGACAAGAAGCAGTGGCTGATGACCGTGTTGCCGAGCGCGCAGAGTGGCGTTTGAGACCACTTGTCCTACACCAATATGGCGTGTAGATCTCTATGTCACTGGCGGTAAAGTTCTCCACTGACCACCAAAAGTCAGTGGTTTATACGCCCGGTACATAGGTTTCCTCCACCCATAAAATCGAGAGCCATCTTATATTTATTTATTTGACTGGTGTTTTACGCCTTACTCAAGAATATTTCACTTATACAACGTCGGCCACACTGGTATATATAATCCGAATTGCTTCTTGTGGTATGCGTTATTTTGTATAGTCTGTTGTTCCCAGTTATAATGTCCATTTTTTGCACATGGCAATGGAACGAAACGCGTTACATCTCCAGACGCTAGGTATGCCTTGAACTTTAGTAAGTTAACTGCACTTGTACTATACTGTGATGTGGCGATAACTCGATGTCACGCCTGAGCATTCAGAAATAAAATGAGGATGCATATGAGGCAAAACGGGGACGAAAATCCTTACCGACATTGCGAACAATTCCGGGTAGGATCGCACCACCGACATTAAGAATGGTATATATTGCTACCTCGCTTCGCTCTAAGCACTAAGAAGCTAAGGCGAGGAAACAGGACTGGTGGGCCTGGTGTCAGTATAATGTGACTGGATTGGGTGTCATGTCTGGTGTCTTCGGCATGATGTTCCAGTCGGGGCAGCACTTTGCCGGTATAGACTCACACTGCCACAACAAGACAGAGTACATATACATACTAAGGACTCCTCGTTGTTATATGACCCAAAAAATTCTTACGTACGACGTAGAAGCCTAAGCATATACATGCCTTACATACGTACACAATCATATCTTAGGCTTAAGTCAGACTCTTAACTACGGTAATGGTATAATCCCTGAACTTAGATTTGAAATTAAACGTTATATTTCATTTTTTGCCCTAAGACAACTCATAGTGCTAAAGTATAAATCATTAAATCGACTCACAATTTTGGCTCAGTAGACTGTTTGGAAGTTAACAATCGGTCTGACTTATGTCTATGACGGTTTCGTAATCCTAGGGCCAGAGCCTGCTTGCACGAAGCGCTCTTAACGTTACGTGCTCGTAACGACGATGTCGACGTAATCTCTGCAGTGCTGGTGCTGAGGTAGTTACATGCTCGCAACGTTAAGAGGGCCACTTGCAAGTGATCCCAGGCCTTTAGGAATATCCGGTTGAGAACAGTGTCTAAGACAAAAAGTCATAGTTAATTTTCGTGTATTTTATTTCGGGTCTATTCTTTGGGGCAATGTGCTACAAGTGGTGCCATTTATAGACAGTAAGTGGTCAAAGGATAATTTACTTTCTTATTTCCGTGTCAATTCCGCCCACAAAACCTTATCCCAGAGCAGTTTGCATACATATTAAATCATTGATTGCTTCATTTATTGGGGGTTTTATGTGTTGAAAACAATGCTTTAATTTATGTTTCAGTCAGGTTTTCTGGAAGCAGAAACCCGGTAGATAACGTTGATAAAATGCCACCTTTCTTTCGGTAACTGACAAATATGAGACCAGAGCTGGGTTCGAACACGTGATCTCTAGGGAACATTGGACATAATCCATGAACTGATAGAAAAGTTTGCGTAAACAGAGGTTGACTTTTTTTTTAACCATTTAACCATTTAAGTTTTCCAGTAGTACGAATTCAACTAAGTCATATGACCAGATCGGCGCTAACTAACGACTCCTTTTATTATCTTACTGACTCATAAATCGTCAGTGAGTCCTTTGATTTCTCTTGCAAATCACCAGGACAATAAGATGACTGGTCGATCTGGTGATATGACTGAATTTTCTGAGTTGATTTAGCTCTACTGGAAGACTCAGATTTTTTCCGGTATGTTGATTTCAACTTTTCTCCCAGCGTATAGTCCCCTCAGCCTACGGCGATGGCTTCCCGTGCACTCCATGCAAACCATCACATGCTTTAAACACTGACTGATTCCAGGCTTAAGTAATTTTCACCAACCAGTATAGGACAGTGATCAGGTTTATGATTGGAAGAAACATGGGTGTCCAGTGTAAACCACCGACCGTCAATAGGTACCTGACAAACTGGCTGACTTAAAGCCGTGGGCGGCATACTGATTAAGCAAGGTTTCTTTAAAAGAATCAAGATATGTTCACCCTATGATAGACTTTGAAAATCCAATTTCAATTCAAACATTCGAGCCCAGTGACGCTTTTGAGAAAAAGAATGCCAATGACGTGAAATTGAATTCTGCAAATTTGCAATTTTATAATCTGAATTTTCTTTACCATTTTAGGGGCAAATTATTCCATTAGCTTTTTTTTATAATACATTTTACAATTTTGCCCCTGGTTTTCATACCCCATATTGAATGTCTATTGCAGTTTGGTTTTTAAAAATCACAGTATCCTGATTAAAACTGCATATCGTTGGACTAACTCTGTAAATCTATAGAATACATATACATTCAAAAGTACTATTAAAGTATTGTAATATTATACACAAATTATATACGGTTCTGGCCTGGCATCAATGAATTTTCATTTCCAATTCACGATTCAATTATCGTCTATATTTTGCGCTATATCTGAGCACACTAATAAAATAAATAGTCTATATCATTCCAGTATGGAAAGTCTTTAGATAGGAACACTTTTTGTGTGGTTCAACGGTGACAGTGTTTTGACAAAACGCCAATTTCCAAATTGCGTAAAGTTTCTATGGGTATTTCAGCTAGCGTGTTATATACGTCAAAAAATTCTCAAAATGTCCGATGTAGAAAGTTATAGATCGTATAGAGTAGATGTTATAGGCTAAAAATTAAAATTAATACCCGTTGGTATTAATAAAGCAAGAATGATTTCCAAGATAAACTCCTTCAGCATTTTTCATGGAGTTTTCTTCCATGCCTTCCCCAATTGAAGTAACATGCTCGGCGCATAAGTGATCCACGCATTTTTTCATCTGTTAACCATAGGATAATGCAGCCTGGCTTACAGATCCGTCCGTATAACTGGTTTGTTGAGCTCTCTGCCGTTTGGCGAAACAACGACAGCGTAATGTGGCCAGGATCAAAGATTTCGCTTCGGTTCTAAAAGCTTCGTAAATGGCCGAGTAGATAATGACGTTCACGAAGCTGTTGCTGTTTGCCATCCATGTCAGAACGAATTCCAGCCATCCAGGCAGAACGACGTCGTGATCGAAGGACGCTGCGTACACCATTGCCACGTACGGTCCCCAGAGGGTGAAAAACACCAGGGTGGTTGTGATGAGAACCATCACCGCCTTCTCGTCTTTCTGTTTCTTGTTGCCCTTCCCTGCTGCACCAGAGTTGTTACCTGCTGGTGCCACTTGGTTTCCTATCGGCCTCGCCTTTTTCAGAGCCCTCGTTATGCTTACGGTTGTGAATAGTATCATACCACCGCTTAGGATGGGAATGTACACCCCTGTGACGATACACAGCCATATATTCTCCCAGTACATACCGCACATGTTGCTGCCGGGTGTGTAATGGTAGTAAATGAAATCGGAGACAGTAAACATGGGAGAGATGAAAGACATGGCTGCTGCCGTCCACAGAAAAGCGATGATTATAAAACATTTGTTCCTGTTGAGTTTGTTTTTGTATTTCAGTGGATAAATGACTGCGAAGAACCTCTCCATACTAACGACCGCGAGTGTCCAGATGGACACCGTGACACAAGTTCCGTGAAGGATCCCTGCAATCTGACACCAAATCACCCCGTAAGGCCAGACACCGGTAGAAGCGGACACCACGCAAGGCAAGCAAGTTACCAGGCCCAGAAAAAGATCGGCGAATCCCAAATTGGTCAGAAATATTTTGGCAACTTTTGGTATCTGTTGAGTAGTTTTCAAAACGGTGATATTGATCAAATTGCTGAGAGTTATCGCCAACGAAATTATCAAGATTACTATTGTCTTCAGGGCTTTAATACCGTCCATTTCCACATAAGCTTCGTCCACCGTAGGTGCGGTGGCGTTTGGAACAGACTCCGTATTGTTTATACTCATAACTGCAACATCCAATTCTCACTAACTCGTAAATACTAAATCCTCCACCCTCTGAAGAAATTTTCTCAAAGATCCAAGACGTTCAGCTGTCCTTTTCTTTCAGCACGACTTTGGGCTGTCTTATAATGACCAATGTACTGAGCCTAATGGACTTGCTGGCGTTTGTGTCTCTTTCTATCCCCAATCACTTAAACGAACAATGTTCTGTTGGGAAAACAGCTCAATGAAGCCTTTTCTTTCTTCGATGAAAGTCTTGGAGTAAACACCTTGAACAATTCCACTGGGTTACCCCCCTAGCTATCCAGTTCGAAATGAAGATATTCTTTGGCTGTGCTTAAGTGTCTGCCCAAGAGGAGATCGGGCGTGGAATATTTGAACACAGACTCCCTGGATGATTAAACGCCCGGAAATGGACACTTCAGGTCAACCCTATCACACGTGGATGCGTCAAAGCAATTTCCGTCCGGTATCGAACTCTTGGTACTTAAACACACTCGACATAGACCAGGCTATTTTTCACTCAAGAAAAGGACGTCGCTCTCAATGATTTTTCCATGTACGTGTTCCCCAGTCTTTTTAACGGAGACCGAGCCTAGTCAAGAAGCTATTTTTAGCTGATAAATGAAATAGCTTCATAATCCCGTTGCAAATGTTTCGCCAAATGCCGGAAATCGAATTAGTGACGTTTGGCCTTAATGATTTCACATTACACAAATTAACTTTTCACAAACGTCTTGATGAGTTTTCACTGGAAGCAAATACCTACCGTTGTCATGTACAATTCACTGAAGCCTCTGAATATCACAAACATCCATGCACATAGCTGCGTATGATAAACATACGTCGCTGTAAACCGTATACCTTCGTCGCTGTGTATCACGCACACACTCTTCTATATATCATATTCCTTCGTGGCACTGTATCATATAATGTCCGTCGGTGGGTATTATATATCTACGCTGCTGTGTTTCACATATGTCAGCCGCTGCATACATTATACCCTAGTCGCTGCGTCACGCATACATATACGTCTCTGTATGACGTATACTTTTGTATCCCATAGCATCAATTCACCCAATGTTATAATATTCTCATTTGCTTACCGTCAGTGAATGAGTCGCTGCGACGCGGGCCGTAACTTCCTGCCTTGGTGGCTTGTCGCTTCGATCACCATGTCAACATTTAATTTTATCTTGGTTTTGTCGGGTGGTTAGATAGAAGCAATTCTTAGCAGCCATCCCATGACACCAAGAGCCTTTGTCACATTGCAGTATTCATGGTCAAAACTATGTCCCACTCAATGAAGGCCTGCTGTAAGAACTGGATGGTCTCATCGAAATCTGATTGCTGAATAAATTCTGCAATCTACCTGAAGGCAGTTAGGGTTTTTCGGATAACTTGCTGTTTCTGACCTGTTGTTAAAAAATCCACTTATTCAGTACTTGAGAAGAATCGAGAAGAATCTGTCACACAAGAATTCACGCACATATTATACAATTCTTGCTTAAGATGTTGCCCATATACGGTAGAATTCACTTCCTGACTGTCTTCTAATATGATCTGATTAAATTTGTATGCGCCGGGAGCGAAATGATTTACGCAAATACATCCTGGTTCAGTCCATTCTAGCATCTTCGAGTTACCAAACAGTACTTTTCTGACAGAATTGTTCCCATGCTTAATCCGAAAGTCTTTAGGTTTTCAATCAATGACAGAACAAAACATATATCAATCTCTGTGAAAGTCTCTGAGATCTCCAAACAATACCTAGCTGGTAGTATTCTAACTCGAGTCTATGCCTCCTGATTTCTTATCTTAGTAGTTGAAAGGATGACGTGTCAAAGCACAGCTTCACTCCTTGTCCTTGCAATAAATAAACAGCACTTCATTGATAGTGCCATCTCTCTTGTATATTCGAATGCCTTAAATATCTAAGGAGTTAAATAACTGACACAACAAAACACATTGTCAGTGTCTTAACATTACCCAAACACTAATTCCTTGAAAGTGCCCACTCTCGATTTCATCGGAATGCCTCCGGGATTAATGGCTAAACCTTCACTTGGATCATACAACAAAACACAGTTCAATCTTGTCAAGGCCTTCCCGCTACTCAAAAAGTGTTCTTCGCTCAAAGCTGCTTCTCACTGCTGTAACAGAATGCCTACAGTATTAAAGCATTCGTAAGAGATAACAAAACAAACACAACGTAATGCTTGTTGAAGTCTCGGAACTCCCCACACACTAAGTCACCTGCAGGGAAGCACTCTTCCGAGGTCTCAACGAAATGTTCAGTGGTTAAATGATAGGCCAGGACGATGGGAAAACTGTCGACGATTAATCTATGTGCCGTTCGCCCGCCGCCCGACGCGGGGCTTCTTCCCAGCGACAAGCTAGCAAGGGTAACGCAAACACCTGACTGACTTTTCCATCGATCTTCGAAACGGAAATGACAGTCCATGGACAAGATTAATAACGCGCCGACGGTAACACAGCCGACTTGGAGGTGATGTCTTCCCTGGCCAGGCTTGGAAAACAGTATCGTCGTGTACGGGTGCCTTTGTGGTCTCTGACAGCAAGCTAATTAAATAGACCGTCAAAACATCACCTCACATCGGTATTGATGCGGGTGTGTAATTATAAATTCAGTTATTAAAGTTGTCTCCCTAACACCTAATTCTGTGTATCTGGATTAATATGTATGTTTAAAACATTCAAAATATTTAAAGGGATTTTGTTTTCTTTGATTAGGTATGAATTGCAGTCCCTAATTCCGCGCTTAATTCAGGTATTTATAAAGGTAAGAGGTACAAAGTCCGCGCAGATATTTCTTTTTTTCATCGTCTTCCGTTCAAGTTACAAATAAACAGGACGAATAACCAAACATGACCTGGTTTTGTCTGTAATTTGGGTCTTTTTTTTTCTCCGCGTCCGTTTTATGAATGAGCCCAAAGTTTTGGAGACCCTGTCGACAGAACCCCCCCCCCCAACTCGTGTGAATATGAATATCACATAAAATAAATGCCACATATAATAGATTTCGATGCTGAGTTATTTATTATGGCTAACACACCTCGCAGGACAGCTTCTATTCTTTGCCAGACGATGAACGATCGGTCTATTCGCCGCCAATCCATTCTAAACACACAAAAATCACCGTTCGTACTGTTAGCTCGTCATTCTCATTGTGACCTTTAATCGATTCCTGTAGGCAATGTAAATATTGTCCAAGATATTATGTATTAAAACGCATTACTGACAAAAAGCCCCCTTCAAAAAATACCTTTAATCGTCAATCGCTTTTGGAATATTTGTCAGAGAGCACGTTTAATTCGTGTAACAAAAGGTAAATGAGTAAACGATAACAGCTTCCAAATGAAATTAGTCCCTTGTGTAACTATTTACCTACCGATAATTCCACGATCTTTAAATACAGGCGCCAGTGTATTATTTATTCTCCAGTATTAGCCCGAAACAAAGCTGTCTTTTGTTAAGAAACTGTCATCTTTATGCTCTGTACAGACGAAATGAAGCCCTCGAATGGGAGTTCATCGACATCAATATTTGTTTTGTGGTTCAAATTAATGTTGCTCAGTCGGAACAAAGTCAGCGCAAACGGCATCAGTTCGCCGTTTGCCGTCATTTATTTGGTCCAGTCTGCATTGTTTCAGTCCGTGTGCCGACGGCTTTTTGCCATAGATCTTATACATACGACTTTGCTAGACGATGGAAGATGTGCACATGCGCGTGAAGTACATATTAGTGTTTGCGGTGCGAAACTTGAGTATGTCAAGTGTATGTCAGGTTAAATAAACATTGAATTGTGACAATAACTGTGTAAAGTGTCAACGGGAGGTTATACAGTACGCTGTAAAATGACGTACACCTAAGTTGAGTAGAGCACCAAGAATTAGAGGACTGAGTGTACAAGTAACGGCAAAGCACAAGAGATCGTAGGTCAGTACTCATTTCATGCGACAAAGGGACGAACAGAATACTTGCGGACAAAACCAGCTCCTCTCTTATTCATGGTAGTAAATTCTCTGTATTAAAACGATCGTCGGGAATGCATCAAATAGACAGGCTTTCCTACACTTACACCTTAGTTCCCATCGTAAAATGACTACATAAAGGATGCTTTTTTGTTAAAGCTGCAGACTCTTGCTGAGAGTCTGTACCAGACCACTATGACTTCTAATGGCTTCCTCGATTAATGGTTCTCCACTAAGGCCCATTGTAGCCTGTCTGAGCGGGTGGGTTGGGGTTGACTTTGATGTGGTCACTGAAAAATGACTTCACGTCCAATTGGCCACTGAGGATTTATGATCTTATGATTTTAGCATTAAGAGGCGGCTGCAAGTTTCTCTTATATATTGCTGGTCACAGTCACATATGATGTGGCAGATGTAGCTAATGGGTTGTTGTTTTCTGAATGCCGTTGTATTCGATTCGCTCTTCAAAGTTCACGAGAAAAATGACCTCAGAAAGTGATTGTAGGACAAATCCGGTGATACTTCCGACTCGTCTGTTGAGTGTGCATGGAGATTATACAATTCTTAATGTGGCTGGGTAGAGGGTTTGTGTGGTTGGACTGGGGCTGGGGCTAGGACGGGGCGCGTGGGGTGGAGGGGGGTGAGTCAATATACAAATTGATCAAGTTAAGTAGGTTTTGGATCACGGGTGTGTGATTCTTCTCGACTGCGGGTAGTTCTGGACGTTATAAAGTCGACCGACACTGTCTTCGGATTGCCTTTGTTTATCAGGGCAACAGATTTGTCACCATCTTTACGGTATCAACATGCAGGCTGTACGCTGAGTGCTCTGGACCTAAAGTTGTTCAGCATTGTCTGGGGATAGTCACTTGTGAATACAAAGGAATTGTCATCAACTTTACGGTATGAACACGCAGGATGTATCTGAGGAGTTGCGGACCTGAATTTGTTTAAACAGCAGATGAAGGTTGTCATTGTCAGAGCAAAAATCATGCCATCAAATTTAGTTGTGGGACTTTACGTCATCCAACACGAGGGGGTTGCCTTTGTTTTTCTTAGCAACAAACGCGACATCAAATTTGTGGTATAACCATACAGGTTACATGCTGAGAGTTGTGGACCTTCAGTTGGCCAACAGTGTCAGAGGGTTGTCTTTCTTTATCTGAGCAACAAACGCATCATCAAATTTATGATATAGGCATTCAGGTTGCATGCCTGAAGTTGTCGAACAAAGTCTGGAGATTGTCATTGTTTGTCACGGCAACAAAGATGTCACCAACTTTATGGTTCCAGCATGCAGGTTAAAATGTCCAAAGAATTGTGGGGGCGTCATTAATTGTCAAGACAATCAACTTAACGGTACCAGCATGCAGGTTGTATGCCGAGTGTTCTGGACCTTAAATCGTTGTTGGCCAAGGCAAGAAATGCGTCATCAAATCTGCGGTATAGGCATGCAGGATGTATGCGGAGAGTTATGAACCTAAAGTTGTCTAACAATGCGAATTGACATAATCAGTCAAGGCAACAAACTTGTCACAAACTTTACGTTATGAACATGCAGGTTGCATGCAGAGGAGTTATGGACCTTAAGTCTGAGGATTGTCTTTTTTTCGCCAAGGAATCCAACTTGGTATCAACTTTACGGTATCAACATGCAAGTTGTATGCTAAGAGTTCAGGATTTAATGTTGTTTAAGAGTGTTTGGGGAATGTCATTGTTTGTTAAGGCAACAAACATGTCATCAACTTTATGGCATCAGCATGCAAGTGTTTCTTGCACAACATGCTAGCCGCAGTAGTAAAAGTGACATATTCTTAATTGCGGCGTAAACGCCAATCCAGTAAATAAGTACCTAAACAAGTAAATATATCAACGGCCGGGTTGTATAGCGCTAACAGATGGAACTCAAGTTTCGTCGTGTAAATTTCCGTGATGTGTAAGGACGTGGATTTGTTCGTAGCGGTTGTCTACGCTGATAGAGTGCAGCCAGACGGAGGGAATATAAAAGACTACAGCACAGAGAGTAAAACCAGAGCAGCGACGACAGAGTGGTATTGTGGGCAAATGATCACATGTTCTCGGTGAAATCAGGCCTCTTGTTAATTTTACCTGAGTTAAAGTTTTATTCTAAGTGTACATGGAAGTGCTTAAGAAGTAACAACTTACACTCCCTTGGTACAATGGTTTAACCAGAATTAGGTAAAATAAATTCAGTGATGTTAATTGCGATGTACCAGACATCAGTGGTCTGGAAATATTCAAAATGTTGTTATCATCACAAAAGAATCTCGTAGGTTGATAAAGGTGTCAGCTGAGAGGGCCGTGGACATGGTTTACTGCCAGTTCAGAAGTTCCTGTCGATGGATGGACAGAGACTTTTCTCATTGAATGCTGCTGAACAAATCCACCATGCCATAGCTGACTATTAAAGTAATCTGGACGCTGGGCGTTGTTGTTGGTCCTGAAGCAGAAATCTGTCGATTCCATAATGATAAAACTTGTCAGGTTTTGTTAATTGTGTGACTATATTAGGTGGTTTGCCGTTTACAGAGCCAGAGGCGCAGATATGGTGCAATTTTCTCAAAACTTCGTAAGTCGAACTTCTCCTGGCGTTTTCTGGAAACGATGTTATCTAGGCTATAGCTCCTTAAGATGATGTAATATACGAAAAATCCATCCGTGGATTTTCAGGTAGGTGGTTCAATGTGTGAGGCGTTCACGGGGGCTAGTAGATTTTAATAATTGCTCTGAGGTAGCATACTTGGGCTTTACTATGCTTAGTTTTCTGACCTTGTTTGGCCAGTAAAGGCTTCAGCTTTTTGATGGTTCTCAAAAGGTTCAAATGTAGCTCTGTCTCCTCTTACATCTTGGATTAATTTGCTGAAGTGGCTTGCGTCCCCGCTTATAACCTTTTTACCTTTCTCTGTTAGGTCCATTGCTGTCTATTAGATGTTGGGATGTCTCTATTCTGATGTCTTAATGCAATGGGTATTTCCTCCCTAGCGGCAGGTTTTACGAAAACGCTGTCACGTTAAGGCCACAAGTAATTACCATGGCGACGTGGCTCTACAGTATGTGTCATCATGGCAACTGCGTTTGACAAAACTTACACCGTGATCGTAAAAACCGGCCTCAGGCCAGTGACTAGAAACCTGTCCATAAATTAGACATGAAATAATCAGTGGGAATGATTTTACGTAAGTGTACATTATACGATTTGAACAATGATTAGAGCTATGCGCCTAGAACGTGCCTCTCATTTACATCCATGGTTTGAAAACTCAACGATGCTTATTTGGTCGACGTATGGGAGTCTGAAATGGGAGTCTCCAATGTCCCTGTCCAGAGCCAGAACACAGCCTGCAACCTACATTCCCCTTGATTACATCCAAGTTCCTTCCAAATCGGAAGGCGCACCCCTTAATTCGGTCGCAGAGATGCCCGTTGTTTTGCTGGGAATTTGAGCCACAGTCTTAAGACATACAATAACATGTTTCTCGTCAGACTATCAACGCAGAGATCGCATCAATAAATGCAAAACACAAATGCAAACCCAGCAAACTATTATACCCTTCAGTGATCATATCTGGTCTCTTCAAGAAAGAAGTAATCAACTCATCTCAATCAGAGGACAAAAAGACAAGAAGATTAACCGATAAAATTGATTTCGGTATATGAAAACTTTATCAGCTGTCGAAGACGTTACCGGATACATAACTTCAAGAGGGTGAGCTTCGATCTTAAGTCCAATGTCCACGGAAATGGATGTCATTTTCCCCGTCGCACTTCAGTATTTGAATAGTTGAATTTCCACATTGTTTTGTATTTCTTGGAACCTCAATACGGAATAAATACTTTATAGTTTCAGTTGATACAAGAAGTCACCATGACAGGCGCCATATTTATACCATGGAGAATGGTAGCCTGCTCGAAAACAGCTCGTCTTTTCTTTGTGATTCTAACTGTTACAAAATACTTCATGGCTTGTAACGGTGGAGACATTTATCTTCAACATTGTCTATGATACAAATATCTACCTTTCAATTTGTAAACGTAAACTGTTGAGCGCAATGTACTAGGTTTCACGCACCGGATGCTATACACGTATGTCTCCTATATTTTTAATATATTTATCGTATATATTTATAACAAATTATAGCAATAATGTTATTATTGAAACGCGAATCTGGGAATTTGACTTCGGATATTGTCATACATGTAGACCTAACGGTCGACGGCCTGGACTATGATTTGAATACTTCGGTTACTGTCAGGCGTTTTAGTGAAAACAATTGTATATTCTGATATGCCTTTGAACCCGTCTTGGCCGTCTGAAGCTGTGACACTGGAATTGGGGGCTGCACGCTGTTGGTACTCAAACCCTACCCTAGCGATGGGGCTGACTGGAATCTGGTCAATAAAACCCATGGAGTACAGCCACCTGGCAAGACTTTATCGTGTCTTGTGTTGTAAGACACAGTTGGACAAAATGAGACAAATCAAGATCTATATTTCTGCAATTCTTGGACAAAGGCATAAAGCCGATCTATAAAGCTCCGCATGGCGACGATGAACCCGTGCGGAAATGCCCGTGACAAGCAGGTCACCGTAACCTGCTTGGACAATGGGCTGTGTTGATCATTGATGCGCAAGGATAACTAAATTGAATACGCCAATAACTAGTAGGCATCCCCGGGATTTACCAAGTAAGGGAAATGCCCACATCATTGTTGAGACGGCCAACCGTTAATTACCCTAGTCCAGTTTCATTAGTAAAATTATCATCACAATCTCTGAACAAACATATATAATTTTAACAGAAGACAGTTGCGTGGAATAAGTTGGGGTCGGCAGTTTCCTATGATGTCAGAAAGACATAAGTGTGTCTAAATAATAATGATAGGTACGGTTTCGTGTCAGGGTTTTCGTTGTGAAGGTTTCGCGTGATAACGCTAGAAGGTTAGTTCGTACTGATAGCGTTGTGAGGGATGCGGGTGGTAAGGTTCGCGCTGAGGCTTGGTTCAAAGGTTAATATTAGGCGTATTTGTGTGGTAAGGATTTCTGTCGCCGGCTTTGTTTTGAGGGTGTTATATAATAAGGTCTCCTGTTAGAGGCTTCTTTGGGAAGATATTATTGAATGGTAGGGTCTCACGTTCGTATCATCGTTGTGGGGGATTCGGGTGGTAAGGTTCGTGCCGGGGCTTGGTTCGGAGGTTAACATTGACCATATTTGTGTAGTAAAGTATCGTGTTGGAGGTTTTGTTGTGAGGGTTTTATGTAATGAGGTCTCTAGTCAGGGGCTGTTTGGAAGTTAATATTGGGTGACTAGGTCTCGTATTGGGGCTTTCTTTGTGAGGGAATCGGGTGGTAAGATTCGTGTCTATGCGGGGTTTGGGGTTAATATCGCGTGATATGATCTCGTGTCCGAGGCTGCGATGGGAAGTTATTATTGGGTGGTAAAGTCTCGTGTTGCATGCTTCGTTATGAGAGTTTCGGGTGGTAAAGTGTGTGCCAGTTCTTGGTTCATAGGTTAATATTGGGTGGTAAGATCTGAGGCTTCGCTGTGAGGGTTTCGTGTGGTAATGTCTCATGTCTAACGCTTCGTTGGACAGCTAATATTGGAGGTTAATACCGGTTGGTAAGATATCGTGTGGGTTGTATTTGGTGGTAAGATGTTTTCATTAGGATCTTAATATTGGATGGTAGGGTCTCATGTTGGAGGCTTCGTTAGAACGTTAATAGTAGGGCATGAAAAAGGTCTCTGGGACGGGCTTGGGAGGTCAATAGCTTGGGGGGAGAATGAGAAAGAAACAGTGGGAAATGGAAAGGACAGAATTATCTGAGCCTAAAACGATTTCTCTCAGCCTCAGTCCTCAATGGAATAAAACCTTTAAACATGTACTCTACAATAAGAACCTTTCTTCAGACAAAAGATTAAAATTGAAATGTACCGTCTTTCAGCCAGATCGATTTCTCATCCAACTCCAAGACAAACATTTCAAGGTGGAGACTATCGTGCTCCTGGCATTATGAATTATTCATTTATACTTCACAAGATCTGCTCTTTGTTTGTTAGAATAACTAACTTGTGTGCTCGTGTTAACGGCTAAATGTAAAACCCATGTCTTGTCGGGCCTCAAGTGCTGCTTCTCACCCCTGGCCTGTTTTGAGGTCTTTGATGTTTTGAGATGCAAAGCATTCTGAACAGACAGATCTGTTTTGTGATCTCCAGATACGCAGTGGTAAGACATCTCTGATTGGAACAGGAAAGTTTGGAACACCGTCAACCGTTTGGCTTATTCACCCGAATGCATTCAACCGCGTAAAATATTCATATATGGAGAGGAACATATCTTAAAAGAACAGATCACATTTTCAGAAAGCACGCATCATGTGAAAGGTCAATTTCGTGATGATTCGAAATATGGTCTTTAGTATTTTTTGGCATTGTTTTACACTGATTAAAGTGGAAATAAAGATTAAGGTGCTACGGCGGACGTTTTAGGTCATACTGAAGACACAGGTACTACATATATATTCACGTAGCACATAGCAATCAGAGGATGATCATCTAAAAAGAAACTGTGATGTCACCGTGCTTCAATATGGTCCAAAAAGTCCACCGTAGCACCTCAAGTTTTATTTTCGTTTTATTCACTATACAAAACTGTCCCCAAAAATGAAGACCATATTTGGAAATGGACAATATTTGGTGCTTTGAAATAAAATAGACAATGCAATACTGATATTCATTTGATCTGATAAGCATACAGTCTACATTCGGTATCAGAGAAACGGTTATGTACGGCCACCGAATCAACGCGTTTTGAACTTGAAGACGTAATCTGATTGACATACAATCATACTTTTGTATTCCGAGCAATTAATTGCAGTCAGAATATCAATACATGAATACTTTTTAGGAAGCCAGGTGAAAATGACTGTCAAATAATGCAGAATACATTTTCTTCTCAAGCAAACGTGTTTACTGGGGGCACGAACAAGGAGACATGCCTCTTTTGGAAAACCACTTCGCCTCGGACAAAAACGGTTGCGGCGATGTCGCAATTAATCGTTACGCAATAGAAATTAATACCCGGAGAATCTCTTTGCAGCAAGTGCCTGTTTACTGCTTACCTGAATTTCGGTATGTGACATGAGGAGTTGACGTAATGGATAAAGGATTAAATATTTTGTCTTCACTTTATTATTAAATATGGTGATTGTTAATTGAGTTTCAAATTTTTACTGGCTTTTTAATTTATCCCATTTTAGTGGAATCCCTCAAACGTCAAGGTGAAATTAATCCCTCAACAGTTTGCAATTACGTAAAACATCTTTTTATTTCCTCTGCAATAGGAGATTTATATTTCCTGATTTCACCTGATTTGCGTAACTATTTGCCAGCTTTCACGGTGTCACTTTGTAGCCTTCCGCGTAGAATATTTACAGATGTTCTGCTGCTCATGGTCTTTCCGATACGGTTCGATCGATAGAGTTGATCTGTTGAGCATCACAGATTGACTCATTTCTTATAATATTAAAACATAACAGCTACATAAGCTTTGGATGAAAAGGTGTGACAAGTTATCTGTAAATATGGTGTTTAATATTTTTTTCTTCTTTTTATCCAGATGATGCGATGCAAGTTTACTGAGTGTTACGATGTACACCCAGAGGAGTTCTTAGGTCCCCACAAAGAAAACAATTTTTCAAATGGTAATTTCTGTATAAAGAAAATCGAAAAATTTCTAAGGACCATATTTAGAGGTTGTAATTTTTCACATTCCTTCATCGGATATCTGGGGCCTTCGTGGCCTAGGGGGTTAGCGCGCTTGTGGAGCTTAATGACCCGAAACCAATACTGTCGCGGTGAGTTGAAGCCCAGTTCACGCTGGTTTCCTCTGCAAGCGTGGAGAATACCTGCCAACAACTCTTGGATAGTCGAGGGTTTCCCCGGGGCTCTGTCTGGTTCCCTTACATCACATGCTGGCCGCCTTCGTTATAGTCAAATATCCTTGAATACCGCGTAAAGCACCAATCAAACACACCAATGAATAATTAAGTCAGAAGTTTAAGTCTGTGAAATACCTGCCAGAGGACTGTTGTTTATTCCTATCCCTATGGATATCTCGACCCATAACAGTGCGAAATTACAGCGTTAATCATCATCCCGAGATATTAATAAGTAATATAAAACTGAACACTTGCCTCCTATATGCCAACATAGATTAAGGAACGTCGTTCGAGCCAAGAAATAAAAAGCCGCTGCATCTTGAATATTATCTTTATCCGTTTTTATTCTTTTAAAATCGTTGAAATTCATAACTTCTCGGTAAGGGTTTTCTTTTGAAACATCCATACCCTGGTAATAGTCTTGAAAAAATCAGGAAAGCATTATTACGGCGAATACAGAAACTTGTGATAAAGATATATCACAGGCAAGCCGAGTTATTTAGTTTACTATCGAGAAAATGACCTTTGAGTAAACTTGAAAAAGACTTATTCACCGTACCTTCTTCTCTCATTTCGTTCGTACTTTAATTATTATTTTCTTTTTTGCTTCTATCCACAAATCCTTTGTTTTCTAAAGTTTGACGTAAAAAGATGCGTGCCACACGCCATTGCCACTTGAGCGCCATAGAAACCACAAAAATGTTTGCCCCATATCGGGTTTCCCTCTTTGAACAAGGTCAGGTTCGATAACTCTGTACCAAACGCATCAGATTTCCTGTCCTTAATCCTCCTCGTACGTCATTCAAAATTTGCTCAGGCGCATCTGGTCAACATGTGTGCCATGCCATGAGCATTGTTACCGCTTGCATCTTTGTTTGATATGCAATTTACAGGGGGTTTACTTACCTCCACACGATCGTTTTAATGATTTTTGGTAGTTAAATTTTTATAAAGATCTTCATCCATCACGCCATGCTACATTCTCCTTGTCAAATATTGGCTTGTGATCTGAACTCTGCCATTACTGCAATCCAGTTTTTAAACATTGCTATATTATTGAGCAAAATAAAGGCTTCCATTACTGCCTGGTATACGTGACATCTTTGCAACATCCGAACGCCATTATCGACACTGAGTTGTAGTCGTCAGAGAGTTATCTCCATTTGAACTACCGTATCGCCAATGTAGGTTTTACAGTGCGGAACTTGGTCCTTGTACATTTCACGTTTAAATAAGTGGTCTTCTATCAAGAATATATACAACACTCATTGGAACTGTGGAGTTTTGTTAGTAAGTACAGAGTTTATCAATCATTTATGATGGTTTTATTCTCATTTATGGTGACTTTATTCGCATTTATATTAACAGGGTTGAAACTTGGCGCATCATAAGTTGTTTTACGAGTGGTGTAATTCTCAAAAGAAAACCAGGGACAAATGACCATCACATCAGGAGTATAATAAATTTTATATAATGGGCCACGAACTGCTCATTTTATTTTTCTCATAGTGTATTTTAAACGGTTTTAGGCGGCTGAGAAATGAGATAACGTGTGTTTGTTTTGACAAATACACAAATGAGTTGCACACTGATATCAGAGAAACAGTTAGGACTGAACCACAGCTCCACCTAATGTAGTTCTTGGAAATATTGATGGAACGGAAAACATTACTTACTTACTGTTTGATAATATATTTATTTATTTATTTGATTGGTGTTTTACGCCGTACTCAAGAGTATTTCACTTATACGACAGCGGCCAGCATCATGGTGGGAGGAAACCGGGCAGAGCCCGGGGGAAACCAACAACCATCCGCAGGTTGCTGGCAGACCTTCCCACATACGGCAGGAGAGGAAGACAGCATGAGCTGGACTTGAACTCACAGCGACCACATTGGTGGGAGGCTTCGGATCATTGTGCTGCGATAGCGCGTCGACCGACTGAGCCACGGAGGCCCCCACTGTTTGATAAGATTAGCTTTAATATTTTTTAGAAACTATTGGTACCGAAAACCCATTATCATTTGAGGCGAAAATTTTGACCCAAATTTATGTCACGATGTACGACAATTGACGTCACGCGTCAATTGGACGTTTGATACCATGCTGGTGCGAGAAGAGGTTATTTCACAACTTAACTCAACCCAAATATCCAAATTCAGGCTTTCAACAGGAACAGTTCGCGACAGAACTTACTTGCTGGTTTTACTCATCTTCATAGAATTTAAAGTTTCGAATAAATAACCAGTGTACTTCATCACAGATCTGACCGCAATCGGATGTTACACCATCCTCCGTTTTCCCAGGTGAAGTGTGGTGTTTCCTAAAATAATTAAATCTGCGCAAAGATTTTGAAGCAAATACATTCAATTCTTTTGGAGTGAAATGAATTGATGAATTGGGTACATACTGTAAAAAGGTGGCAATTGCAAGACATCATAAAACGCAGGAGTTATAATTATAATTTAAAATTTACCTTCAAATAAAAATGGACACCATATTAAACTTGACCGAATACAAAATTAACATAACACATGATATGGAGTACATCATCGTGGAAATATCAATACGGACAGCAGTGGTGATTTTCGTATCAGTTACGATAATTTTCAGCAATGTTCCTAACTTCATTTTTCTGAAGGCAACTAAACACATGTCTCCTACAACTAATATGTTTCTGACGAATTTGACAGTAGCGGATTTTTGCGCTGAATTAATTGGCTGTCTCCCGTCCATAGCTCCTGCGATTACCGGCACTTGGCCACACGGCGATGTAGTTCATGGATCATGTTGCACGGTATTCATTTGGAGCGTTGGTGTCATCGAAGTGGAACGTTACATCGCCACCAGTCATCCATTGTTCTACAAACAAAAACTGACTCCCCGGACATCTCTCGGGATTATTTGCTTTCTGTGGACCTTCGCCATAGCCATTGTCTTCATACCGAGCACAACAGAGTCCAATTATGTGTTGTTCCACTTTGAACGAGAAACCGGCTTGTGTGGTTTGTACTGTGAAGCGAAATGGGTGTGTAATGTAAAACTGATCGTTGTTCTCTTTCTGAGCGGATCAGTTATCATCTTCACTACAACATCTATTGTTAAGACCCTGAGACAAAACACATCAACAAAAACTCGAACAGGTATACCGGCCATGACGGAAAGAGTTGTCAGTCAAAGACAGACCACGAATCCTCGCGAACAGAAAGCCGTCCGACTAGTTATACTAACCACGGGTTTGTATTTCCTAACTTGGGGACCATATTCTACAATAATGTTCCTGGAAAACTTGGGAATAAGCATTCGCTCTCCCAGTATGCTAGAGTTTATCCTTATTAGGATGGCAAACAGCAATTGCTTCGTCAATGTGTTCATTTATTCCGCCATATATCCTTCATTCAAATCACAGTTAAAAAAAACTTTTGTTCAGCACTTTCTGTTGTCGATGCTTTCGCCCAGGTCCGCGGGCTGAACCGTTGACAAAATCAGAGACACAACCTTCTCAAAGAGATGGGTACTTAAGTTGAGCATCTGTCTGAATGTAAAACCACTGAACAGAGGAAATGTTCCCAGTGCTAACGCCTGCAGTTGCTTCAAGCCCAAAGCAAGCATTTATGAGTACGATGGTCTGTTTCTTGTTGGAAGGAAAATATCTATTGGTTCCTGGGATGTCAAACCTGAGGTTTACCTCTTCGTACAGGCTGTCCCCGTGGGGTTCCCGAGAGTGAAAAGAATAGGGCCCCAGTTCTCTAGGCAAGCTTGTCGTACGAGGCGACTAACCTAGGGCTCTCCTGTGTGGTTCCGGTGAATAGAATAGTTCCACAGCCTCCCCGGGCTGGTCGTACAAGGCGACTAAATGGGTCAACCTGTTTGCCGTGGGTTGCGACCCGTGATGGGGGAGGACGGGATCCTGGTGGCTGAGGGCGGGTTGAACTTGCGAGATCCTCACGCCCAACACTCCACTTCGGCCCTTACTTCTCCAAAGACGGGCGGTCGGATGGCCCGCTCCGATCAATCGGCTGGTCACGCCTTGCCTCTGCGTGGTCCCCAAAACTTCTCTATGTAAACACTCTTTAGAGGTCAAATGATTTTTGTCAAATTTCGTTCGTGGGATTGCGTTTGAGGCGGTGGCTGTAGGGTCACTCAAGTAGTCCGTGTCTAATGTGCAACCTCCTTCATAGGGTGGGTGATGGAGGAGCTCGGGTGGGGAATGGGGTGTGCATATTAAGGCCATCTATTTGAGTATACCCCATGTGGAATCCTTGGTGTCTTTCCTGCTGGGTATCCCCAGGTTGAGGCATCGCGCTTGTTGGCACTCCGTGGTGGGTGGGGAACACGTGGGGTGAATCCCTGATTATTTATTATGAATACCCTAAACCTTTCCAAAAATGTTTCTAACATTCGATCGTCGTCTCAGCCGAATTCAGGGGCTGATAAAAAGAGGAAGCTGGAGGTTCTATCAGACCTTCTAGACATTGGACAGGAAAGTTGGCCGGCTTTTATTGTTCTCTCAACAAAGAGTGAACAAAAGCCGGCCTCGAAAATACATCCCTTTCTTTTGAAGAGGGCCTTGGAGGGTGCAGCGGGCACTTTAAAAAATGTTAAAAAGCTGCGATCCGGAGACATTCTGATAGAATGTTTCCGGAAACAACAATCTAAAAATTTACTTTCGCTGAATAAAATTTCCGATATATCCGTTTTTACATCCCCTCACAATACCCTGAACAGCTGTCAGGGAATAATACGTGACAGGGATGGGGATATTTTCGACCTAACTGAAGAGGAAATATGTACAGAATTAAAGCCACAGGGTGTTGTCAGAGTGAAACGTTTCACAACAAAAAGAGCTGGCAACATCCTCAAATTAAACACATACCTGCTGACATTTAATAGCACCTCTCTACCATCATATATCTACATTGGCCCGTATAGGGTTAATGTGGATTTATACATACCTAACCCGACACGATGTTTTAATTGCCAAAAATTTGGTCATGGTAAAGGCCAATGTAAAAATAAACTGGTTTGTTTCAGATGCGGCAATGAAGGTCATGATGGTTTTGACTGCAGCAGCACAATCAAGTGCTGCAATTGCGGCCGAGATCACATGGCCTCCTCTAAGGACTGTCCTCTTTCCATTAAAGAAAAACAAATAATCAACTTAAAAACTAAAAACAACATTTCCTATCAGGAGGCCCGCAAATTGGCCTCACTTTCGAGTACACCACCGCAGACTTCGTTTGCCAATGTGGTCAAGCGAGCTCCAACATCTGTTGCAACTCAAACTTCTTTGACTTGGCCCATTGGAAACGACAAACCTAGTTCGATCACTGTGGAACCTTCAGCTCAACCTGTCCGGAACTCTTGTTAAACTCAGACCATTACAGTACAAGAAACAAAACCAGTAAACAATGTAAAACAAACTGATAAACCTGAACCTCAGCCCTCTAAAAATCATAATGACAAAAACAAACCCAAAAGTACAACTCCAAGTAGTAATATTAAAGCCAGTAAACCGAGTGGCCCCAGAGAACATCTTTCTAAGGCCACTCGAGATCCTGTCCAAACATTTAACAGGTTTGGATCGTTAGAGGACGTTGTCCCTTCAACATCAGATGCGGATGTGATGGATACATCACCCGCACCAGGGAGATCTTCCAGCCGATCTCCAAGGAAGGGTCGTCCTAGATCCAAACATAAAGAGAAATCTCCTATACGCCTCCCTCCGTAATGTCTACATACGACAAAATTATACAGTGGAATTGTCGAGGTCTTAAGGTTAATATGATTGAAATAACACAGCTGGTCCAATCATTAAATCCCATTGCCCTTTGTCTTCAGGAAACTCACCTGAAGAAACCTGACAAAGATAAAATAACCCTCAAAAATTATTCACTTTATAGTACATTTTGTCACGAAGAAGAGCGAGCAGCAGGCGGCTCCTCTGTCTTCATAAATAACAATATTATCCACAGTCCTGTTGCTCTGGATACAGAGCTTCAGGCTGTGGCCGTTCGTGTCTCATTGTCTAAGACAGTCACTTTGTGTTCGGTTTATATTCCTCCGAACACTTCTTTGTCAGCTTTACAGTTACATAATTTGAAAGAACAATTACCTACACCCTTCATAATAATGGGCGATTTTAATTCCCATAACCCCTTATGGGGAAGTAACAATATAAATAATAAGGGCAAGGTAGTAGAAGATTTTTTAACCAAGGAGGAACTGTGTTATTTCAATGATGGTTCTAATACTCATTTGCATGCGGGTAATGGCATCTATTCCGCTATCGATCTCACTATCACCGATCCATCACTTCTCCTGGATTTTTCTTGGAGAGTGCACGAGGATCTTTGTGGTAGTGACCATTTTCCTATTATCCTAGAGCATGTCACTTCTAATTCTTTAGAACGTGTAGCTAGGTGGAAGTTTGATAAGGCAGATTGGATGGCATTTCAGATGTTCTGTGAGGCTGATATCACTCCACAGACTCTCAATGCAGCAGATGACCCAATATTTAAATTTAATCAGCTTGTGTTACGAGCTGCAGATAGAACTATCCCTAAGACTTCGACCAGTCCAAAATCCAAAAGTAAACCCTGGTACGACAATGACTGTCGTAAAGCCATAAAGGACCGTAAAAGGGCTGAACACAAGTTCAACCATTGCCCTACTGATAAAAATTTAAACCAGGTTCGTATTCTGGCAGCTAAGGCTCGTCGATTACTTAAGTCCAAGAGGCGATCTTGTTGGCCGAACTTTGTTTCAGGCATTATGTCCAAAACACCTGTGCGTAAGGTCTGGAATATGGTTCAGAAACTAAAGGGTAAAAATAACAAAGCAAAAGTCCAGCACTTGAAAGATGGAGATAACATACTAACTTCTCCATCCGATATAGCTAATAAATTAGCGGAATCAATTTCTAAAAAATCTTCTTCTGAGAATTATACTTCAGAATTTCAGCATGTCAAAAACCGGAAGGAGAAAATTAAATTGCCCTTTTCTTCTAAAAACTTAGAAGATTATAATCGTCCTTTTAATATCGATGAACTAAAAACTGCACTCAGAAAGGCACATGATACAGCGTGTGGTCCTGATAATGTATATTATAAATTTCTGAACCATTTACCAGCTGAACCACTTGAGACTCTCTTGGACTTATTGAACGATATTTGGATAACTGGTAATTTTCCACCCTCATGGAGGGAGGCATGTATTATCCCGGTTCCCAAACCGGGTAAGGATCATACTGATCCAAATAATTACCCTCCCCTAGCTCTTACCAGTTGCGTCTGTAAGACTATGGAACGGATGATAAATGATAGACTTGTTTGGTTTCTCGAAACCAACAAGTTACTATCTAATATCCAATGTGGTTTTCGTCAAGGTAGATCCACAGTGGATCACCTTGTTCGACTTGAAAGTTTCATTCGCCATGGTTTTATTAATAATGAACATGTGGTGTCAATATTTTTTGACCTTGAAAAGGCCTACGACACCACGTGGAAATATGGCATTTTAAAAGACCTCGCGGATATGGGCCTTAAAGGTCGATTACCTATATTTATATCCAAATTTTTATCAAATCGTCAGTTTAAAGTACGGGTGGGGTCCACTCTTTCGGACTCTTATGAGCAAGAGATGGGTGTACCCCAGGGCAGTATCCTTTCACCTACGCTGTTCAGCATCAAAATTAATAGCTTGACCCAAACATTAACATCTGGAACCGAGGGTTGTTTATATGTAGATGATTTTCTGATATGCTACCGCGCTAAAAATATGAATAACATCGAGCGGCAACTGCAGCTTTGTCTCAATAAGATCGAGAAATGGGCAGTTGGCAACGGTTTTAGATTTTCTACGTCTTAAACCGTCGGTATGTATTTCTGTAATAAACGGAAACTTCATCTAGACCCTGAGCTTAATTTTTGTGGTGAACCAGTGAAGATTGTTGGGGAAAATAAATTTTTAGGAGTTATATTCGATAGGAAACTATCTTTTATACCTCACTTAAAAACGCTTAAAGCTAAATGTATAAAGGCTCTGGATATAATTAAAGTCGTGTCTAGCACCGATTGGGGTGCTGACCGATCTGTTTTACTTAATTTATATCGTTCTCTGGTGAGGTCTAAATTGGACTATGGGTCCATCATTTATGGTTCCGCTAGGAAATCATATCTTAAAATGTTGGATCCGGTCCATCACCAAGGTCTGAGGCTCAGCCTTGGTGCCTTTAGAACCTCACCAGTAGAGAGTTTATACGTGGATCCCAATGAGCCTTCTTTACATAACCGACGTATTAAACTCAGCCTTCAATATGCAACAAAGCTTAAAGCTCACCCAACAAACCCTGCCTACGACTGTGTTTTCAATCCATCATATGTAGACAAATATACTAAATGTCCTAAGAAGATCCCTCCGTTCGGTCTTCGTATACGGGACCATGTTGTGGAAGCTAACATCAAGCTAGAGGAGATAGCTCCGGTATCTTTTCCGGAGTCTCCTCCCTGGCTTCTTCCACAACCTAAACTAATATTTGATCTACGTCAATATAATAAATCGAATACAAACCCTCTTATAATTCAGCAAGCTTTTGCTGAAATTAAGGCTAATTATCCAAATTATAAATTTATATACACTGATGGGTCAAAGGATGAGGACAGGGTTGCGGCTGCGGCTGTCTTAGAACAGCGGGTCTCTTCTCTTCGTCTTCCGTCTTCATCGTCTATCTTTTCTGCAGAAGCCAGGGCTATACTCCTGGCCTTATCATATGTTTCCTCTGGGCGTGCCCAGAGGGCAATGGTATGTAGTGACTCGCTCTCCTGCCTTTTGGCAATGCAGAATAATAAATTCAAAAACCCGCTTATTATGGAAATTTTAGCCTTACATAGAAAATTGATTAAAAGAGGCAAAGATATTATATTCTGTTGGATACCAAGCCATGTTGGTATCCATGGAAACACGGTCGTGGACAGGGAGGCAAAGGCTGCCCTAAATAAATCCCTATCAAAAGTTAAAATCCCATACGCTGATTTTAAATCTAACATTCTTAAGTATATCCGTCGCCTTTGGCAGGATGAATGGGACGTGCAGGTGTGTAATAAACTGCACGCTATTCACCCTGTCATTGGCCATAACTCTTACACACTTGGTATGTCTCGTAGAGACCAAGTGGTTTTAACAAGATGCCGTGTTGGGCATTCTCGTCTAACACACAATTTTATCCTGGATGGGAGCAGTGCTCCCGAGTGTGTTGGATGTGGTGCTGAATACGGCATCAAACATATCCTGGTTGACTGTGTAGACTTTGCCCATGTGCGGCAAAGATTCTACACAGTAAACTCCACATATGATTTGTTTGACAGCATCGCTGGCGACGCTGTCATAAAATATTTGAAGGCCATTGGCCTGTATCATAAAATATAAATTTTATTTACATACATACTCGTGATAAAACTTCCTTAATGTGCTGGTTTTCGAGTTTTAGCTGTTTTGGTTTTCTTACCTGATTTTAATCATGTCCGTACGTTTTTGGTTTGTTTTTAATGTTCTCATGTCACCATCGAAAACCTGAACTGTCTCGTGGTTCCACCTTGTTCTCGCCACGATATGGCTGAAATATTGCCGATGTGGCGTTAAGCCATAATCATTCATTCATTCATTCGTACAGGCTGTGCGACGTCATCAAGGGAGACAACTGATCCTTGCCAGCCTGTCTTCTTTTACATCATCAAATGATATGGTAAAAATGATATTTACACTCCTGGGAACTATCGCTTTTGTCCACTGCCAAGTAGTTGTATTACCAACAAGACTGTTAAAAGCTCCACCTCGCAGAAAGTCGAATTATAATTTCCAAACTTCCAAACTTCATCAAAGGATGAGAAAGTGTCTACACCATTTCACACTGGTTTTATGCAGTCTTTTAAATTGCACATTGGACATTTTTCGACATTTTCTTAACACTCTCGTTTAGAATTGAGTAATAGCCGTAGATACTGCCATGGTGCTCTGCTCAACACATCTTACACCGAAAAAGGTACGCGATGAGCTAAGCAGTGCAGTAATCACGCTTGAGTTTTATCTGAAATTACTCAAGTCATTGTTAGGCTATGTCCCTATCAGAAAACCAAAGGTGAAAATAAAAACTAAATATGCGCGTTGTGCAATGTTGTTTTCAAATTAATTTGGCGGACAGTAGAGTCTGCAATATTACATATACCTCTGACATCCCCGGTACTTATTTCCACACTGAAATTCAGCCCTGTTGATATGGTTTCTCATACGGATAGTAAAAGTTTCCTACAAATGTAGAACAAATCCTGTATATTAGGAAATAAAAAAGAAACCTTTCCATGTGTCCTTCAAAGGGAAATTGCACTTAAAAATATGGTGACACTCAGGGAAAAAATCTTCGAAAACTGTCTCCAAAAAACCATTTTTAAAGATGTTTTCACAGAATATGATGAAGGGAAGTGTTTGGATTGTTTGGTTGATGTTTTTCAATATATTGTATTGTTTTCTTTGTTTTGCAATCGAGTCACCCTTTGGCCCAGATTTTGAGCTGTGTATACGTCACAGCGTGGCCTGTAGTTTCTCGAAGCTCCTGAGTTTTAGCGCCATTGTGAATAGACCGTCATTTCTGGAAAAAATTACCCATGTTCTAACATTACAGAGACCAGAAAGTTTATTTTCCAGAATGTGGAGTAGGCTATATAAGGCAGCTAGTTTGTGGTGCAAGTTGCAGTCGATGTCGTCAGTCCATAGTGAAGATATTTTTATTTTTTTTGTTACTTGAGTATTTACGGTATCTACGTACTGTTCAACGTTGTTAATTTGCCCTCCAGTTTTTGTAGTACGTAGCACATTTTTGAGCGTGTGTTTCGTCACTGCTGTTTTGTTAGAGACGTCATTTCTGAGATTCATTGCTCACTGTCCTTTCGTCCTAATACGTACTTTTTATCCCAATTCCATTGGAAATGACACTGACATGAGGTTATTTTGTGTCAGGCCTGTGGATTGAAATTCATAACGCCCGACAAGGACTTCGGATGTCATCGCTCACCAGCTCCCCATAGAAGAGTGTTGGCTAGCAGGTTTGCTGCAAACCAGTGTCGGCTTGCCCTACGTACAACCGATCTTCATTTTGAGGCTAACGATATCCTCCACTTCATGAGTACACAGCGGGCCGGTGGATTTCCCGGGTTCTGTGGGCTGCTCTATTCTCCGCAAAAACTATTTCTATTATTGTTTGTGTTGTTTTGTATTTGAGATTATGTTGTATTTTAAGATGTATTTTGTTCTCACGAACTGCGTCTTTAAAATATTGTATGGTATTTTTTTTTTTGCGGTAACCAGATCGGTGTCTCACCTACATTTTTCCTGTGTGTATACTGTTGCCTACACGGGAATTCAGTCGGGTGTTTTCTAGGTTTCTGTGTTTATGAGCTTCCTGTCGTTGTATATAGAACGTACATTCTGGAAAGATGAACCCATGTTGTATACATGTTTACGATCAAACTATCCAGAATTTTCTTTACATTAGTCTATAAATATGAACGACGAAGTTGTTAATCTAGCAGTTTTTTACTCAAGTAAAGAGCGGTAATATTTACTCTCGTGAATTTATAAGGATTTTGTGGACTTTGGAGATATCGGCTTTCATGCCATTCAACATATGTCATTTTGTACTCTATTTTTCTGTACGTAACACTTTTCGAGTCAATTGCTATTTTGTTTGAGACGTTCTTTGGAAGCTTGTATCGCCCATCGTCTCTTTGTGCGATTACATACATTTCATCCCAGTTTACACTGAAAGTGACTTTGTGTATATTTCCGAGGAGTGAAACATACATCGCTAGCTCGGTATCACGGAGAAGTTACACCATCACGGGCAATTGGCGTACCGCGCCCACCGTTGTTTGTCACTTATAGACCTGTCATCGTTTGATTCAAGTATTTCCAATGACTGTGGTGAAAGCAGACCTTTTGTCAGCTTACCTTGGTCAGGGGTTTATTCAAACTGTTCATACAAATGTTTAAGAAGTAACAACTTACACGCCTTGTAGTGCTACGGTTTATTTCACAACTTAACTCAACAAAATATCCAATTTCAGGCTTTTAACAGGAACAGTTCGCAACAGAACTTACTTGCTGGTTTTACTCATCTTCATAGAATTTAAAGGATACAACAAAACAGGGTCAAGGATGTTTCTAGAGGCCTGATTTAAGTACCTTCTTGGACTTTTACGAGCGCTGATAGATGAAGATGTTGATTCGAGAGGTCACTCTGGGACCAGTTCTCGTATTAGAGGTGGCGAACGGAATTTCCTAGATCCACGAATAAGCATACGGTGTATGAAGTGCACACCACATATGGTTAATATCGTGAGATGAAACTCTGATTCCGATGTTTTCGTGAAACTGTGAGTAGGATAGCTTGCTTCCTAGTGTCAACCGCTTTTTTTCTATAAGCAACCTTTACCACAGTGATGAAATGTATGCCAACTGAGTGAGCAAAACACATATCCGTCTGGCTACGAAGAAACCGCAGTCATGGCGCAATTAGTGATCTGAGCCTGACATTTTCCCATGGCAACAGACAATCGCGGTTAAAGAAAGCTGGCAGGCAACTGTGCCTTTTCATTGGACAGGCCAATCACTAAAAGTTCAAGTGACTATTAAAAATATTCGAATCATTTATATAAAGTGTGAAATGTCGAAATAAACATCATTGGTGTTATATCACTGACACGGGCAAATTATGAGATAAACACATTTACACCATAGTTGCACGGAACAAAAATTACAGAGGTGTACGAGCTGAGGTGTAAATAATGAGTACTTCTGGCTTTTAGTCAATTGTTCGGACTTTCCTGTTTATTTATTTATTTATTTGTTTCATTGTTGTTTATCTCCATTGACAAATTCATCGACTATATGCATCAGCCTGCATTTGGATTGTTTTCATGTTTTGTGTATATCTATGTTAAATGTGATGACAACACAGCACTTTGAGCAATTCTAGACCAGTGAAGCCTAATAAACTGAATGTAGCATCGCTGTAATTTTTACTTACGGTACCTTATACTGCTTGAGCCATGATGCTGGGGGAGTGTTAGGTATTACTTCTAAAACACTTAAATGAACAGTTAGAATAATATCCTAACTGAGGTAAACTGACATGAGGTTTTACCTGTAACGTGTAACCATTTGCCAACTACCATACTGTCTTCCCTGCTCTGGTTTTACTCTCTGTGCTGTATTCTTTAACATTGTACTACAAATACACATGAGAGTTGTGTCCCTTTGACTACTTGATAAACTTGCAGGTTGTGTTCCTTTAATTATTTATTTAATTTTTTAAATTAAGTTTTACACTCAAGAATATTTCACTTATGCGACATATTTACGGAGCATTAAGAAGGAAGCCTTTCAGAGCTTGGAGAAAAGCCACGATCATCCGCAGGCCGCTAACAGACCTTCCAACGTAAGGCCGCAGTTGAGTGTGTGTCTTTGAGGTACCATCGGGAAATGCAGATGCAAACATGTTGTTCTTTATGTTTTGTACACAAAATATTTTGAGAGACAACCATTGTTCCTACTTCTTTTTGATGAAATAGGGCTCAAATGATGAAATCACCCATCACTCATGCATCGAATGGCACTCCAGGATATAAAGCAGCACATATGACGGTAAAACTAAAAAAAATAACTGGTATCGTTTCTCAATCTGAACCCACATGTACTGATAATTTCATTTTTTTTCTCACAAATATCGATCAAAGAAAACAATTCCCACATTATACCATTTCTAACCCATGAGGGGGCATTCCAAGAGGACAATCGCAAGATCCATGTCAAAAACACCCTTGGACACCAGTTTACGTTAAAAATAATTTATAAACATTAAATAAAACTGGCAAAATGTAAGCTAGGAAGCCTTAATCTGGTTTCAGTGATGCAGGGAAAATTTGTCGATATTCAAAGCATGATATCCAAATCAAATTTCAGACTCACAGTCCGTTAATATTCCCTCGGCTGGATACTGAAACTGCCTAATCGCTGAAACACATTCGCATACCAGCAGTCAAGCATTAAAGACGTTCCAGGTCAATAAACACAAGACCAATTCCCCCCAAAACATGCTGAATAGAAATCACTATGAACTATGAAAGTACATAAAGTTGGAAATTTGGAAAGATTCATGTAAAGAGTCAACTCTTTTTAGTAATTACGGAAATATACTTGGAATGTTCCAGACGAACAATTATAAAATAGAATGAAATCATCACACACCACAGATGATCTTATGTATTTATTTATTTATTTGTTTGGTTTTTTACGCCGTGCACAAGAATACTTCACTTATACGAAGGCGGCAAACATCATGGTGGCAGGAAAGCGGCCCAGTATCTGAGAGAACAGAGGATCTTGGAATTGTTACAAGTTCAAGGCGAGATATTTGCACGCCATATCTAGGTTGCTTCGGTATATTGCTGCTCATGTAACAAATTTGAAACTATGCCCCTCCATAATTTGGTGGCGAGAAAGGAAGCTGTTTTGGTCTTTCCACAAATGCAGGTAACCGACGAGTCTTTAGCATGGTCCACAAGACAGCGAATTTAGCCCGAGGCAAATGACGAGTGTAGGCCAAAATTAAAAACGTCAACTCATTAACAAAGACCTAGAATAGATAAGTCGACGGCTATGCCTTCCAGTGTATCCGTAGCCAATGAGGAAGCACGGTAAAAATACCCCAGACTAAGTACAAAGCTTGTCTGAAAGGCTGTACTACACACTTCAAGTTATGGTTTAGGTAATAATCGTTGAAAACGCAGAAAATCGCTTACATTGTATGTAAATGTGAATGTGTGAAAGTAGCTGAGTTAGACTGAATGGGCGGGGAAAACTGAAAGTGCATCGTTGTAGCTATCACATACGTGCAAGTTAAGATAGTATATACGGTTACAATATATTCAAGTAGAAATCGACAATTAGGGCTGTCAGTCTTTGACAATGTCCTCGTAGGGCTATAAGAAATAATAATTAAACGTTTGGCGCAGAAACATTCTTATACATTATTTCTACATGTGGATAAAATTAAAATTACAACTTAGCACATGTGAAAGTTAACAAGAAAATTATGTTATAGGCAGTTAGAGAAAGTTTAACTAAGTGGAGTTTAAAAAAGTGGGAATAACTCTATCATCTGCTTTGACAGGTTAATTGGTAATGTTGCGTAGTTTAAATAAAACCCCGTGACGCTCTATGTCACTCGAGACAGAATGCTGTGGTTTAGTTCTGGCAAACTGAGTCAAGTATCGACCTACAAACGAAAATTATCTCCCTTATTTTGTGTGTACGTCATTCACTGTCATGTGCGCGCGGTTATCTTTCCGCTGTTCCGCTGTCCATCGGTTAGCCCCCGTGGGGTTCCCGGGAGTGAAAAGAATAGGGCCCCAGTTTTCTAGGCAAGCTTGTCGTACGAGGCGACTAACCTAGGGCTCTCCCGTGTGGTTCCGGTGAATAGAATAGTTCCACAGCCTCCCCGGGCTGGTCGTACAAGGCGACTAAAAGGGGCAACCTGTTTGCCGTGGGTTGCGACCCGTGATGGGGGAGGACGGGATCCTGGTGGCTGAGGACGGGTTGATCTTGCGAGATCCTCACGCCCAACACTCCACTTCGGCCCTTACTTCTCCAAAGACGGGCAGTCGGATGGCCCGATCCGATCAATCGGCTGGTCACGCCTGCCTCTGCGTGGTTCCAAACCTTCTCTATATAAACATTCTTTAGAGAACAAATGATTTTTCTCAAATTTCGTTCGTGGAATTGCGTTTGAGGCGGTGGCTGTAGGGTCACTCAAGTAGTCCGTGTCTAATGTGCAACCTCCTTCATAGGGTGGGTGATGGAGGAGCTCGGGTGGGGAATGGGGTGTGCATATTAAGGCCATCTATTTGAGTATACCCCATGTGGAATCCTTGGTGTCTTTCCTGCTGGGTATCCCCAGGTTCAGGCATCGCCCTTGTTGGCACTCCGTGGTGGGTGAGGAACACGTGGGGTGAATCCCTAACTATTTATTATGAATCCCCTAAATCTTTCAAAAAATGTCTCCAATATTCGACCGTCTCAGCCAATCTCAGGTATTGATAAAAAGAGAAAGCTGGAGGCTTTATCAGATCCTCTAGACATTGGACAGGAAAGTTGGCCGGCTTTTATTGTTCTCTCAACAAAGAGTGAACAAAAGCCGGCCTCTAAAATACATCCTTTTCTTTTGAAGAGGGCTTTGGAGGGTGTAGCGGGCACTTTAAAAAATGTTAAAAAGCTGCGATCCGGTGATATTCTTATCGAATGTTTCCGGAAACAACAATCTAAAAATTTACTATCATTGAATAAAATTTCCGATATATCTGTTTTTACATCCCCTCACAATACCCTGAACAGTTGTCAGGGAATAATACGTGACAGGGATGGGGATATCTTCGACCTATCTGAAGAAGAAATCTGTACAGAATTAAAACCACAGGGTGTTGTCAGAGTGAAGCGTTTCACAACAAAAAAAGCTGGCAACATCCTCAAACTAAACACATATCTGATAACCTTTAATACCACCTCTCTACCATCATATATCTACATTGGCCCGTATAGGGTTAATGTCGATTTATACATACCTAACCCGACACGATGTTTTAATTGCCAAAAATTTGGTCATGGTAAAGGCCAATGTAAAAATAAACTGGTTTGTTTCAGATGCGGCAGTGAAGGTCATGATGGTTTTGACTGCAGCAGCACAGTTAAGTGCTGCAATTGCGGCCGAGATCACATGGCCTCCTCTAAGGACTGTCTTCTTTTCATTAAAGAAAAACAGATAATCAATTTAAAAACTAAAAACAACATTTCCTATCTGGAAGCACGCAAATTGGCCTCACTTTCGAGTACGCCACCGCAGGCTTCGTTTGCCAATGTGGTCAAGCGAGCTGCAACATCTGTTGCAACTCAAACTTCTTTGACTTGGCCCATTGGAAACGACAAACCTAACTCGATCTCCTTTGAACCTTTAGCTCAACCTGTCCAGAACTCTTCTTCAACCCAGACCACCTCAGTACAAGAAATAAAACCAGTAAACAATGCAAAACGAACTGATAAATCTGAACCTCAGCCCTCTAAAAATCATAATGACAAAAACAAGTCCAAAAGTACACCTCCAAGTAGTAATATTAAAACCAGTAAACCGAGTGGCCCAACAGAACGTCTGTCTAAGGCCACTCGAGATCCTGTCCAAACATTTAACAGGTTTGGATCGTTGGAGGACGTTGTCCCTTCAACATCAGATGCGGATGTGATGGATACATCACCCGCACCAGGGAGATCTTCCAGCCGATCTCCAAGGAAGGGTCGTCCTCGGTCCAAATATAGAGACAAGTCTCCTATACGCCTCCCTCCGTAATGTCTACATACGACAAAATTATACAGTGGAATTGTCGAGGTCTTAGGGTTAATTTTATTGAAATAACACAGCTGGTCCAATCATTAAACCCTATTGCCCTTTGTCTTCAGGAAACTCACCTGAAGACATCTGACAAAAATAAAATAACCCTCAAAAATTATACACTTTATAGTACATTTTGTCACGAAGAAGAGCGAGCTGCAGGCGGCTCCTCTATCTTCATAAATAACAATATTATCCACAGTCCTGTTGCTCTGGATACAGAGCTTCAGGCTGTGGCCGTTCGTGTCTCATTGTCTAAGACAGTCACTTTGTGTTCGGTTTATATTCCTCCGAACACTTCTTTATCAGCTTTACAGTTACATATTTTGAAAGAACAATTACCTACACCCTTTATAATAATGGGCGATTTTAATTCCCATAACCCCTTATGGGGAAGTAACAATATAAATAATAAGGGCAAGGTAGTAGAAGATTTTTTAACCAAGGAGGAACTGTGTTATTTCAATGATGGTTCTAATACTCATTTGCATGCGGGTAATGGCATCTATTCTGCTATCGATCTCACTATCACCGATCCATCACTTCTCCTGGATTTTTCTTGGAGAGTGCACGAGGATCTTTGTGGTAGTGACCATTTTCCTATTATCCTAGAGCATGTCACTTCTAATTCTTTAGAACGTGTAGCTAGGTGGAAGTTCGATAAAGCAGATTGGATGGCATTTGAGATGTTCTGTGAGGCTGATATCACTACACAGACTCTCAATGCGGCAGATGACCCAATATTTAAATTTAATCAGCTTATATTACGAGCTGCAGATAGAACTATCCCTAAGACCTCGACCAGCCCAAAATCCAAAAGTAAACCCTGGTACGACAATGACTGTCGTAAAGCTATAAAGGACCGTAAAAGGGCTGAGCGCAAGTTCAACCATTGTCCTACTGATAAAAATTTAAACCAGGTTCGTATTCTTGCAGCTAAGGCTCGTCGATTACTTAAGTCCAAGAGACGATCTTGTTGGCGGAACTTCGTTTCAGGCATTACGTCCAAAACACCTATGCGTAAGGTCTGGAATATGGTTCAGAAACTTAAGGGTAAAAATAACAAAGCAAAAGTCCAGCACTTGAAAGATGGAGATAACATACTAACTTCTCCATCCGATATAGCTAATAAATTAGCGGAATCCATTTCAAAAAAATCTTCTTCTGAGAATTATACTTCACAATTTCAACATATCAAAAACCAGAAGGAGAAAAGGAAATTGCCCTTTTCCTCTAAAAACTTAGAAGATTATAATCGTCCTTTTAATATCGATGAACTAAAAACTGCACTCAGAAAGGCACATGATACAGCATGTGGTCCTGATAACGTATATTATAAATTTCTGAACCATTTATCAGCTGAACCACTTGAGACTCTATTGGACTTATTGAACGATATTTGGATAACTGGTAATTTTCCACCCTCATGGAGGGAGGCATGTATTATCCCGGTTCCTAAACCGGGTAAGGATCATACTGATCCAAATAATTACCGTCCCATAGCTCTTACCAGTTGCGTCTGTAAGACTATGGAACGGATGATAAATGATAGACTTGTTTGGTTTCTCGAAACCAACAAGTTACTATCTAATATCCAATGTGGTTTTCGTCAAGGTAGATCCACAGTGGATCACCTTGTTCGACTTGAAAGTTTCATTCGCCATGGTTTTATTAATAATGAACATGTGGTGTCAGTATTTTTTGACCTTGAAAAGGCCTACGACACCACATGGAAATATGGCATTTTAAAAGACCTCGCGGATATGGGCCTTAAAGGTCGATTACCTATATTTATATCCAAATTTTTATCAAATCGTCAGTTTAAGGTACGGGTGGGGTCCACTCTTTCGGACTCTTATGAGCAAGAGATGGGTGTACCCCAGGGCAGTATCCTTTCACCTACGCTGTTCAGCATCAAAATTAATAGCTTGGCCCAAACATTAACATCTGGAACCGAGGGTTGTTTATATGTAGATGATTTTCTGATATGCTACCGCGCTAAGAATATGAATAACATCGAGCGGCAACTGCAGCTTTGTCTCAATAAGATCGAGAAATGGGCAGTTGCCAATGGTTTTAGATTTTCTACGTCTAAAACCGTCGGTATGCATTTCTGCAATAAACGCAAACTTCATCTAGACCCTGAGCTTAAATTTTGTGGTGAACCAGTGAAGATTGTTGGGGAAAATAAATTTTTAGGAGTTATATTCGATAGTAAATTATCTTTTATACCTCACATAAAAACGCTTAAAGCTAAATGTATAAAGGCTCTCGATATAATTAAAGTCGTGTCTAGCACCGATTGGGGTGCTGACCGATCTGTTTTACTTAATTTATATCGTTCTCTGGTGAGGCCTAAATTGGACTATGGGTCCATCATTTATGGTTCCGCTAGGAAATCATATCTTAAAATGTTGGATCCGGTCCATCACCAAGGTCTGAGGCTCAGCCTTGGTGCCTTTAGAACCTCACCAGTAGAGAGTTTATACGTGGAGGCCAATGAGCCTTCTTTACATAACCGACGTATTAAACTCAGCCTTCAATATGCAACAAAGCTTAAAGCTCACCCAACAAACCCTGCCTACGACTGTGTTTTCAATCCATCATATGTAGACAAATATACTAAATGTCCTAACAAGATCCCTCCGTTCGGTCTTCGTATACGGGACCATGTTGTGGAAGCTAACATCAAGCTAGAGGAGATAGCTCCGGTATCTTTTCCGGAGTCTCCTCCCTGGCTTCTTCCACAACCTAAACTAATATTTGATCTACGTCAATATAATAAATCGAATACAAACCCTCTTATAATTCAGCAAGCTTTTGCTGAAATTAAGGCTAATTATCCAAATTATAAATTTATATACACTGATGGGTCAAAGGATGAGGACAGGGTTGCGGCTGCGGCTGTCTTAGAACAGCGGGTCTCTTCTCTTCGTCTTCCGTCTTCATCGTCTATCTTTTCTGCAGAAGCCAGGGCTATACTCCTGGCCTTATCATATGTTTCCTCTGGGCGTGCCCAGAGGGCAATGGTATGTAGTGACTCGCTCTCCTGCCTTTTGGCAATGCAGAATAATAAATTCAAAAACCCGCTTATTATGGAAATTTTAGCCTTACATAGAAAATTGATTAAAACAGGCAAAGATATTATATTCTGTTGGATACCAAGCCATGTTGGTATCCATGGAAACACGGTCGTGGACAGGGAGGCAAAGGCTGCCCTAAATAAATCCCTATCAAAAGTTAAAATCCCATACGCTGATTTTAAATCTAACATTCTTAAGTATATTTGTCGCCTTTGGCAGGATGAATGGGACGTGCAGGTGTGTAATAAACTGCACGCTATTCACCCTGTCATTGGCCATAACTCTTATACACTGGGTATGTCTCGTAGAGACCAAGTGGTTTTAACAAGATGCCGTGTTGGGCATTCTCGTCTAACACACAATTTTATCCTGGATGGGAGCAGTGCTCCCGAGTGTGTTGGATGTGGTGCTGAATACGGCATCAAACATATCCTGGTTGACTGTGTAGACTTTGCCCATGTGCGGCAAAGATTCTACACAGTAAACTCCACATATGATTTGTTTGACAGCATCGCTGGCGACGCTGTCATAAAATATTTGAAGGCCATTGGCCTGTATCATAAAATATAAATTTTATTTACATACATACTCGTGATAAAACTTCCTTAATGTGCTGGTTTTCGAGTTTTAGCTGTTTTGGTTTTCTTACCTGATTTTAATCATGTCCGTACGTTTTTGGTTTGTTTTTAATGTTCTCATGTCACCATCGAAAACCTGAACTGTCTCGTGGTTCCACCTTGTTCTCGCCACGATATGGCTGAGATATTGCCGATGTGGCGTTAAGCCATAATCATTCATTCATTCATTCCATCGGTTAGTGCATGGCTGCAGGCCAGTTAGCCCCGCGCGCCCCACAAACATCCTCAGACAAAGCATACTGGTGGGTATAAGTAAGGTTTCTAACGTCGATTCCCTCAGGTGAATTCCCAAAAACATTTCGGTATCGTATCTACCGTCTTCCTCAAAAGTGCTTAAAAGAGCTCTCCAAATAGGTTTGAACTATTTCACTGAAGCTTATGTGCACACAATTCGTATTTTTGACGAATCCGAGGATATCACTCAGGTAACAGCAAAATGCTACCAATCAATGAAGAAGAGTGAAGTGCCTTACCAACTTCATATTGACATTTATCTTTCATCTAAGATGATTGACGAATCATTTTGCTCATGCAAAAACTTTTATATATAAATGAAATAGTGTCTTATTTGGAGCTTAGAAAGTTCAGTTTACAGAACATTTCACACACTGTGTTGACAATGTATTATAATGCATCGGCAATTTGGCAATGGGAATGCATGAAGCAGGTTGACAAACATGTATGCTTTTTCGGTTTTCAACAAAACCATTTTGTAGCAAAACTCAACAAAATGTCAAAAATCAGGTAATCTCGCAAGTTTTTTTTTTATTTTTAACTATAGTGGTAGACTATAAAATGAATGACGACAGTTGCTTCCTAGGCATCCAAATAAAATATGTTCCATATCAAAAATAGTCATTTTAGTGATTAATAACAGACAATGTCTACTATGATATGTTTTAGTATAATATGGTTGTTATTGTAGTGTAGTAATTTTGCAGACCACTTCGTTAACAGCAAGGGAGGCCTCCGTGGCTCAGTCGGTTAGCGCGCTAACGCAGCTCAATGGCCGAAGCCTCCCACCAATGCGGCCGCTGTGAGTTCAAGTCCAGCTCATGCTGGCTTCCTCTCTGGCCAAACGTGGGAAGGTCTGGCAGCCACCTACGGATGGTCGTGGGTTTCCCCCGGGCTCTGCCCGGTTTCTTCCCACCATAATGCTGGCCGCCGTCGTATAAGTGAAACATTCTTGAGTACGGCATAAAACACCAATCAAATAAATAAATAAATAAATAAATAACAGAAGGTGCAGAAACATTTCAATGATACAAATGTAAAATGTGGTAATGTATGTGCTAATGTATGTACTAATATAACAAATAATGACTCATTTCGTCATTGAAAGTGTTCCCTAAAACAATATATCAATTTCTTCTTAACAACCACTTTACATTCTTTTTACCATCCATTTCCAGATTGCCAGAAATTACACAAGTCAATATACGCTCTTATGGTGATAGTGTCTCACGAGTAACGTTGCAATGTGATGCCGAGGGGGGATGATGTACGGATTCTTTTCTCCTGTTGCCAATGTAGAGCAGTTAAGCCTGCCACCAACGCACAACACGCCTGTGTCATCAAGGAGAGGATTCAGTGGAAGCAGAGAACTGTTCGTGGGCAAGGGTTTGCCGTCCTTGAGTGCTTTGATTTCTGAAGCGTAGACCTCTTCCTGGACCTGTCTGATGATGAATTTCTCTGCACTGACATATAAATCAACATCTACCAACTGTTTCGTATCCTTATGTCGAGAGATAGCAAGTTTCCTCAGGTTTACGATTGCGTTCCCGAGTCTCTTCCACGAAGAAAATCGTTCGAATCGATGAGGTCCCAACTTTATCTCAACGTTTGTGTCCAGTGTCACAACTTGGGGCATTAGTTCTTTGTCGTTGTTGGGATCTTCCAGAGGGTAAGACTCTGCCCTGTCCTCTTCCTCCAGCTGGAAAGGGCCAGTTAACCAGGATAGACCGAGTTGCTTGGTCTGCAGGGTTACGTTGTGTAGAAACATACTTCCACTGACTTGGGTCAGTTGACTTTCGGATGCGTGCAATCCGGTTGCTCACGTCTGGGAACCGTGTGCCCATGCTTAGGGGCGACTTTTGTCTTTCCTAAGACAAAGCCAGTGCGGGTGTTACCACAGTTGTCTATAGCTCTGAGATAAGCCACTGCCGCAATCGCCTTTTCAGACGCATCTGAGAAAATATGGAGTTCGACGTTATCCATGTGCTTCAAAGAGAGTCCAACATATGACCTTGGTATCTGGAAATTATTGAGAAGTGAGAGAGATAATTTCCAGTTGTTCCATTCCCTCTGTAACTCTGGGCAGAGTGGTTCGTCCCATGTCATATTCTGCGCCATGAGTTCTCTGAGGAATATTCTTCCACGAATAAGGACTGGTGATATAAAACCTAAGGGGTCATAGAGGCTGTTTATCGTAGACAAAATCCCTCTCTCCGTGTATGGTTTGTCCTGAGGGCTTACCTGGAATCTGAATGTGTCGGACTTGAGATCCCAATAAAGCCCTAAGCTTCTCTGAAGGGGTAAGGTATCTGATCCAAGATCCAGATCTTTCAAGTCTTTGGCTCGGTCTCTGTCGGAAAAGCCTTCATTACCTCTACGCTATTGGAAGCAATTTTATCAAGACGTAGATTGCCAGCACGCATGAGAGCCTCTTGAGTCCGTTTCATCAGGTCGATGGCATCATTGGGCGAAGAGAGTGATTTGAGCGCATCGTCCACGTAGAAGTCCTTATTAACGAATTCCTTGACGTCAGATCCATAAACGGGTTTTGCTTCTTCTGCAGCTCTACGAATACCGTATGTTGCCACTGCGGGTGAGGCACAATTGCCGAATACTTGTACTCTCATTCTGTATTCGACGAGGTTTTTGTCGGGGTTGTTCTCTTCGTACCAGAAAAACCTTAAGAAGTTTCTGTGATTTGGCCTCACCAGAAAACAATGAAACATCTGTTGGATATCCCCTGTAATTGCAATAGTTTCCAGTCGAAAGCGCAGAAGTATGCCTAAAAGGCTGTTGGTAAGGTCTGGTCCACACAGCAAAACATTGTTCAAAGACAATCCTTCGTACTGGGCAGAAGAATCAAATACACCACGTATCTGGCCTGGTTTCTTAGGGTGATAAACCCCGAAAAGCGGAAGATACCAACATTCTTCTTGGTCTTTCAAGGGCGGCGCTAATTCTGCATGGTTTTGGTCAAGTATGCCTTGCATAAAATTGACGAAGTGTTCGCGCTTTAAGGAATCCTTTCGCAGGCTGCTGTGGAGATTCTTTGCTCGTTTTACAGCCTGTTGGCGGTTGTTTGGTAACCGAGGTCTAGGATCTTTTAAAGGAAGCGGAGCAGTCCAATTCCCTCCTTTCTCTCTGTAGACTCCTTTGTCCATTATTTCTATGAAAAGCTTGTCTTCCATAGACATTCCTGTTTTGTTATCGTTTTTTGTGATTTCAAAGAGCGATGAGTCGATGTAATCATCTACAGAAAGAATAATCGGGCCCCCTGAAAGTCTGTAGTCCGTAGGCGTTTGATTCAAGTCAAATCTGTTTGGACATGGGCGGAAGACTGAGCGACGTCCATTTTCCAGGAGGTGGGTTTTATTTACATTCACCATATTCGGTGCGTGTACCTTACCCATCCCAAGGGTAATTTTTGGGCATACGGGGTTCCTCTTGGTCCGATGCGTTGGTCAAGAACATGGTGAGCTTCGACAACATCTCTCCCGATAAGGAGGAGGATTTCTGCGTTGTCATTTATGGCCGGGATATGTCGAGCAATACTGTACAGATGTGGGTGGTGGAGCGCAACTTCCGGTGTGGGGATTTCTTGTCTCATGTTCGGAATCTGATTGCACTCTATCAGTGTCAGAATCTGAACAACTGTGCTCCCATCCAGGGCTTCTACCATAAAGTTCGTGGCCTTCCTGCCGATCATTTGCACAAGTCCAGAACATGAAGATAATGTGTATGGGATTGTGCTCGTAGTTGACGTAAAACGGTTGAAGAAATCAGAGCGGGCTAACGACGCATTGCTTTGATCGTCGAGAATAGCGTAGATGATTTGTGCAATCTGTGGGTTTCCCTGTGGATATACTTTGACTTGTATGGTTTTCCCCACATGATTTTCCTTTAAAGTCTCCTCCACAAATCTCTGTGCATTGGGAGGTAACATTTGGTAAGGAGGGTGAGGGTGAATTTGCGCCTCCTAGACAGACTTTCTCCCCGCCATTAGCTCTGGAAGAAGGAAACTGTTGCGGTTTTCCCGGAAGACTCTGTATTTCTGTGTGCACAAGGGTGTTTTGAGCTTCCACATTCGGAACATTCGATGACGGCCTTGCATTCACGAGACATGTGTTCGGTTGTTGCACAGCATCTATAACAGATGCCAAAATCCTTTATGAGTTTGTTGCGTTCTTCTATGGGCTTCTGCTTGAACGTCCTACATTTGTTGAGTGGGTGCTTGGTCTTGTGGATGGGGCAATGAACACTCGGATTTAGGACCTTTCCGGGATCTTCGGATTTCATGATTTCTGTTTTTCTCGTCAGAACACTTTTCTCATGTGGTTGAACTGGTTGTCTGTTTTTAACGGAGGAGGGGGATGATTCTTCGTAACGAAAACTTGGGTCCTTCTTCGTTTTCGCGAGCTCCTTGATAAAGTCCACAAAACTACTGAATGGTGGGAATGTAACTCCATTTTGTTTTTTGAAGTTCGAAGCATGCGTTGTCCACTTTTCCTGCATACCATAGGGAAGCTGGCTCACGATTGGAATTATCCCAGTCGAGCTGTCGAAGTAAGAGAGCGATGCTTTGTACATAGGGTCTTCCTTGATGGATGAAATCTCTGAAAGAACATCGCATAGTTCGTACAATTTCGGAGCATCCCTGTTCGTCAGCTTTGGAAAATGTGAAAGCTTTGACCTCAAGGCCGCTTTAACCATCTCTGGACAGCCGTAGCGTTCGTCTAAACGTTCCCAAACCCTTTTTCGTCCCATGGCTGGATCTCTGGCATTGGGTGCTCGGAGATTATGGGCGTGTTTCGTGGATTCCGGTCCGAGCCATTTAATTAACAGGTCTAGCTCTTCACGGGGGTTGACTTGTAATTCCTGCATAACGTTCTGACAACTCAACTTCCACATCGCGTAAGATTCTGGCTTATCATTAAACTGATAGAATCTTGTCAGAAGTAGGTCCCGTCTGAGGAAGAACGTTGTAAAGTCATTAGCCATTTTATTCTCATTAGCCGTACTGTGTCGACTGTTAACTTGGGGTACGTAACTTGGGGCTCTCGGGTCGAGGTCAGAACGTGTGACGTTGTGAGAGTCGACATTCGTACTCGCCAGGTTTTTCCGGCTCTAGGTATAACAGTTTGAAACATCAGGTTGCGCAATCGGTGTTTGCGATATAACTGGATCACCAGACAGATTTTGTGCATTGCGAGTATTCGTACCGACGAAGGAACATTCATGTGAATTTTCGATCGAGTGTTTCTCAACATAACGCAGTGTTCGCTGTACTGGGTTTTCAGATGGTAGCAAGAGGTTTATTGGCTCGTGATGTGACGGTATGTTGACTTCACTTTCTTGTACTGCTCTGAGTTCAGCTTCCGCTGCCGCTACATCTCTTCGCTGTTGTAAAACTTCCAAATCAGCTTCCAAATTGGTCTTTTCGCGTGGAGACCGGGCTGCGGCTATTTGTTGCTGTTCGTTAATCTGCGCGTGGCGTTTACGAAGGTCAGCTTCTTGTAAACTAAAGGTTGTCCTAGCCTTTCCTGCCTCGGCCCTGGCATGCATCTTGGCAATTAAAGACACCGCTGACGATCTACTGTGGTGAGAGCGTGAGCCTCTTGATCTGTTCGACAATGTCTCCAATACGCGGTCAATACGCTCGTTGACATCTGACATGGCTTTATTTACTACTTCGGAGTTCGCGATATTTAGAGAAACACGAAATTCTATCTGGTCAGTACTTTCTTGAGTGTCTATCGCGTGGAGTAGAGCGATATATTGAGCTGAGGTTGATCGATAACAGTCATAAGATTGAGATAATGCTCTCTCAGCTTTACGTAGTGCTATTAACTCATTTGGACAGTTTTCACATTGATCTAAATGTTCTTCAACTGTTTCCCAAGCATTTGTTAGCTTAACTGACAACTCATGTCATGTAGAGTTATTCATGGTTTTGTCTGGCCGTATAATGGTGTTTGCTGATGTTTCCTGGGAAGGTGATGCAGCACTGTTGTCTGTATTATCGGTATCCATACTGGGATATGTTTTCTTGATTTTCCTGGACACAGTTCACCGAAGCATAGCATGTATAAATGCCCTTACTGGCTTATGCGAATCAAGAAAATTAATGTTTCGTGTGTGTTATACATATGTATTATACACAAGGGTCCTTTACGCAGGTAACCGTTTTTGTGAGGTTTGTCCACTGTGGCACAGGTTGTAAGGGTTCGCTGAAACAGGCGTCGTGCGATGAACGATGTCCAGTGCCCGTAGCTATTCCTGTATAGGCTGGCCGTGTAGCGGTCTCTCCTGTGTCCGTGGTAACGTGGAAACAACCAGTCGGTCAGAGTTTATTAACTGTGCTGCCTCACCCCGGAGGGCTTTGACAGATTAGATAACCATACAAAGTTCTGCAACAAGTCGCCTTTATTGCCGAACCATGCTGAGGTAAATAACTGAAACACAATAAAACAATGTCGGTAGAAACAATCAACAACTGAATTTAACATACACGTTCTAGGTTGAGAAAGTTCAGGCATAACGATAATGTAATGGTACAAATACACAACGTTATGTAATGCGTATTTACTACGTTTCATTGAGTGTCAATAAGTCCCGCGGAGTTCGCATGGAAATGCACACAATTCAACACAAGCGTTGTTGTTGTCTCTCAAACTGTCACCGCGCTCCTTAAATGTCTTATTTTCAAAACAAATTTAACACCGCGTATGATCCCGTTTATATGTACATGCATATCTAACTGTAAATGTTACACTTACACTGTGGTTGTTTGGTTGTTGTCAGCTTTGAATGAATGAATGAATGATTATGGCTTAACGCCACATCGGCAATATCTCAGCCATATCGTGGCGAGAACAAGGTGGAACCACGAGACAGTTCAGGTTTTCGATGGTGACATGAGAACATTAAAAACAAACCAAAAACGTACGGACATGATTAAAATCAGGTAAGAAAACCAAAACAGCTAAAACTCGAAAACCAGCACATTAAGGAAGTTTTATCACGAGTATGTATGTAAATAAAATTTATATTTTATGATACAGGCCAATGGCCTTCAAATATTTTATGACAGCGTCGCCAGCGATGCTGTCAAACAAATCATATGTGGAGTTTACTGTGTAGAATCTTTGCCGCACATGGGCAAAGTCTACACAGTCAACCAGGATATGTTTGATGCCGTATTCAGCACCACATCCAACACACTCGGGAGCACTGCTCCCATCCAGGATAAAATTGTGTGTTAGACGAGAATGCCCAACACGGCATCTTGTTAAAACCACTTGGTCTCTACGAGACATACCCAGTGTATAAGAGTTATGGCCAATGACAGGGTGAATAGCGTGCAGTTTATTACACACCTGCACGTCCCATTCATCCTGCCAAAGGCGACAAATATACTTAAGAATGTTAGATTTAAAATCAGCGTATGGGATTTTAACTTTTGATAGGGATTTATTTAGGGCAGCCTTTGCCTCCCTGTCCACGACCGTGTTTCCATGGATACCAACATGGCTTGGTATCCAACAGAATATAATATCTTTGCCTGTTTTAATCAATTTTCTATGTAAGGCTAAAATTTCCATAATAAGCGGGTTTTTGAATTTATTATTCTGCATTGCCAAAAGGCAGGAGAGCGAGTCACTACATACCATTGCCCTCTGGGCACGCCCAGAGGAAACATATGATAAGGCCAGGAGTATAGCCCTGGCTTCTGCAGAAAAGATAGACGATGAAGACGGAAGACGAAGAGAAGAGACCCGCTGTTCTAAGACAGCCGCAGCCGCAACCCTGTCCTCATCCTTTGACCCATCAGTGTATATAAATTTATAATTTGGATAATTAGCCTTAATTTCAGCAAAAGCTTGCTGAATTATAAGAGGGTTTGTATTCGATTTATTATATTGACGTAGATCAAATATTAGTTAAGGTTGTGGAAGAAGCCAGGGAGGAGACTCCGGAAAAGATACCGGAGCTATCTCCTCTAGCTTGATGTTAGCTTCCACAACATGGTCCCGTATACGAAGACCGAACGGAGGGATCTTGTTAGGACATTTAGTATATTTGTCTACATATGATGGATTGAAAACACAGTCGTAGGCAGGGTTTGTTGGGTGAGCTTTAAGCTTTGTTGCATATTGAAGGCTGAGTTTAATACGTCGGTTATGTAAAGAAGGCTCATTAGCCTCCACGTATAAACTCTCTACTGGTGAGGTTCTAAAGGCACCAAGGCTGAGCCTCAGACCTTGGTGATGGACCGGATCCAACATTTTAAGATATGATTTCCTAGCGGAACCATAAATGATGGACCCATAGTCCAATTTAGACCTCACCAGAGAACGATATAAATTAAGTAAAACAGATCGGTCAGCACCCCAATCGGTGCTAGACACGACCTTAATTATATCGAGAGCCTTTATACATTTAGCTTTAAGCGTTTTTATGTGAGGTATAAAAGATAATTTACTATCGAATATAACTCCTAAAAATTTATTTTCCCCAACAATCTTCACTGGTTCACCACAAAATTTAAGCTCAGGGTCTAGATGAAGTTTGCGTTTATTGCAGAAATGCATACCGACGGTTTTAGACGTAGAAAATCTAAAACCATTGGCAACTGCCCATTTCTCGATCTTATTGAGACAAAGCTGCAGTTGCCGCTCGATGTTATTCATATTCTTAGCGCGGTAGCATATCAGAAAATCATCTACATATAAACAACCCTCGGTTCCAGATGTTAATGTTTGGGCCAAGCTATTAATTTTGATGCTGAACAGCGTAGGTGAAAGGATACTGCCCTGGGGTACACCCATCTCTTGCTCATAAGAGTCCGAAAGAGTGGACCCCACCCGTACCTTAAACTGACGATTTGATAAAAATTTGGATATAAATATAGGTAATCGACCTTTAAGGCCCATATCCGCGAGGTCTTTTAAAATGCCATATTTCCATGTGGTGTCGTAGGCCTTTTAAAGGTCAAAAAATACTGACACCACATGTTCATTATTAATAAAACCATGGCGAATGAAACTTTCAAGTCGAACAAGGTGATCCACTGTGGATCTACCTTGACGAAAACCACATTGGATATTAGATAGTAACTTGTTGGTTTCGAGAAACCAAACAAGTCTATCATTTATCATCCGTTCCATAGTCTTACAGACGCAACTGGTAAGAGCTATGGGACGGTAATTATTTGGATCAGTATGATCCTTACCCGGTTTAGGAACCGGGATAATACATGCCTCCCTCCATGAGGGTGGAAAATTACCAGTTATCCAAATATCGTTCAATAAGTCCAATAGAGTCTCAAGTGGTTCAGCTGATAAATGGTTCAGAAATTTATAATATACGTTATCAGGACCACATGCTGTATCATGTGCCTTTCTGAGTGCAGTTTTTAGTTCATCGATATTAAAAGGACGATTATAATCTTCTAAGTTTTTAGAGGAAAAGGGCAATTTCCTTTTCTCCTTCTGGTTTTTGATATGTTGAAATTGTGAAGTATAATTCTCAGAAGAAGATTTTTTAGAAACGGATTCCGCTAATTTATTAGCTACATCGGATGGAGAAGTAGTATGTTATCTCCATCGTTCAAGTGCTGGACTTTTGCTTTGTTAATTTTACCCTTAAGTTTCTGAACCATATTCCAGACCTTACGCATAGGTGTTTTGGACGTAATGCCTGAAACGAAGTTCCGCCAACAAGATCGTCTCTTGGACTTAAGTAATCGACGAGCCTTAGCTGCAAGAATACGAACCTGGTTTAAATTTTTATCAGTAGGACAATGATTGAACTTGCGCTCAGCCCTTTTACGGTCCTTTATGGCTTTACGACAGTCATTGTCGTACCAGGGTTTACTTTTGGATTTTGGACTGGTCGAGGTCTTAGGGATAGTTCTATCTGCAGCTCGTAATATAAGCTGATTAAATTTAAATATTGGGTCATCTGCTGCATTGAGAGTCTGTGGAGTGATATCAGCCTCACAGAACATCTCAAATGCCATCCAATCTGCTTTATCGAACTTCCACCTAGCTACACGTTCTAAAGAATTAGAAGTGACATGCTCTAGGATAATAGGAAAATGGTCACTACCACAAAGATCCTCGTGCACTCTCCAAGAAAAATCCAGGAGAAGTGATGGATCAGTGATAGTGAGATCGATAGCAGAATAGATGCCGTTACCCGCATGCAAATGAGTATTAGAACCATCATTGAAATAACACAGTTCCTCCTTGGTTAAAAAATCTTCTACTACCTTGCCCTTATTATTGATATTGTTACTTCCCCATAAGGGGTTATGGGAATTAAAATCGCCCATTGTTATGAAGGGTGTAGGTAATTGTTCTTTCAAATTATGTAACTGTAAAGCTGATAAAGAAGTGTTCGGAGGAATATAAACCGAACACAAAGTGACTGTCTTAGACAATGAGACACGAACGGCCACAGCCTGAAGCTCTGTATCCAGAGCAACAGGACTGTGGATAATATTGTTATTTATGAAGATAGAGGAGCCGCCTGCAGCTCGCTCTTCTTCGTGACAAAATGTACTATAAAGTGAATAATTTTTGAGGGTTATTTTATCTTTGTCAGATGTCTTCAGGTGAGATTCCTGAAGACAAAGGGCAATAGGATTTAATGATTGGACCAGCTGTGTTATTTCAATCATATTAACCTTAAGACCTCGACAATTCCACTGTATAATTTTGTCGTATGTAGACATTACGGAGGGAGGCGTATAGGAGACTTGTCTCTATATTTGGACCGAGGACGACCCTTCCTTGGAGATCGGCTGGAAGATCTCCCTGGTGCGGGTGATGTATCCATCACATCCGCATCTGATGTTGAAGGGACAACGTCCTCCAACGATCCAAACCTGTTAAATGTTTGGACAGGATCTCGAGTGGCCTTAGACAGACGTTCTGTTGGGCCACTCGGTTTACTGGTTTTAATATTACTACTTGGAGGTGTACTTTTGGACTTGTTTTTGTCATTATGATTTTTAGAGGGCTGAGGTTCAGATTTATCAGTTCGTTTTGCATTGTTTACTGGTTTTATTTCTTGTACGGAGGTGGTCTGGGTTGAAGAAGAGTTCTGGACAGGTTGAGCTAAAGGTTCAAAGGAGATCGAGTTAGGTTTGTCGTTTCCAATGGGCCAAGTCAAGGAAGTTTGAGTTGCAACAGATGTTGCAGCTCGCTTGACCACATTGGCAAACGAAGCCTGCGGTGGCGTACTCGAAAGTGAGGCCAATTTGCGGGCTTCCAGATAGGAAATGTTGTTTTTAGTTTTTAAAGTGATTATCTGTTTTTCTTTGATGAAAAGAGGGCAGTCCTTAGAGGAGGCCATGTGATCTCGGCCGCAATTGGAGCACTTAACTGTGCTGCTGCAGTCAAAACCATCATGACCTTCACTGCCGCATCTGAAATAAACCAGTTTATTTTTACATTGGCCTTTACCATGACCAAACTTTTGGCAATTAAAACATCGTGTCGGGTTAGGTATGTATAAATCGACATTAACCCTATACGGGTCAATGTAGATATATGATGGTAGAGAGGTGGTATTAAAGGTTATCAGATATGTGTTTAGTTTGAGGATGTTGCCAGCTTTTTTTGTTGTGAAACGCTTCACTCTGACAACACCCTGTGGTTTTAATTCTGTACAGATTTCTTCTTCAGATAGGTCGATGATATCCCCATCCCTGTCACGTATTATTCCCTGACAACTGTTCAGGGTATTGTGAGGGGATGTAAAAACAGATATATCGGAAATTTTATTCAATGATAGTAAATTTTTAGATTGTTGTTTCCGGAAACATTCGATAAGAATATCTCCGGATCGCAGCTTTTTAACATTTTTTAAAGTGCCCGCTGCACCCTGCAAAGCCCTCTTCAAAAGAAAAGGATGTATTTTAGAGGCCGGCTTTTGTTCACTTTTTGTTGAGAGAACAATAAAAGCCGGCCAACTTTCCTGTCCAATGTCTAGAGGATCTGATAAAGCCTCCAGCTTTCTCTTTTTATCAATACCTGAGATTGGCTGAGACGGTCGAATATTGGAGACATTTTTTGAAAGATTTAGGGGATTCATAATAAATAGTTCGGGATTCACCCCACGTGTTCCTCACCCACCACGGAGTGCCAACAAGGGCGATGCCTGAACCTGGGGATACCCAGCAGGAAAGACACCAAGGATTCCACATGGGGTATACTCAAATAGATGGCCTTAATATGCACACCCCATTCCCCACCCGAGCTCCTCCATCACCCACCCTATGAAGGAGGTTGCACATTAGACACGGACTACTTGAGTGACCCTACAGCCACCGCCTCAAACGCAATTCCACGAACGAAATTTGAGAAAAATCATTTGTTCTCTAAAGAATGTTTATATAGAGAAGGTTTGGAACCACGCAGAGGCAAGGCGTGACCAGCCGATTGATCGGATCGGGCCATCCGACCGCCCGTCTTTGGAGAAGTAAGGGCCGAAGTGGAGTGTTGGGCGTGAGGATCTCGCAAGATAAACCCGCCCTCAGCCACCAGGATCCCGTCCTCCCCCATCACGGGTCGCAACCCACGGCAAACAGGTTGCCCCTTTTAGTCGCCTTGTACGACCAGCCCGGGGAGGCTGTGGAACTATTCTATTCACCGGAACCACACGGGAGAGCCCTAGGTTAGTCGCCTTGTACGACAAGCTTGCCAAGAGAACTGGGGCCCTATTCTTTTCACTCCCGGGAACCCCACGGGGGTGTCAGCTTTGAGCGCCATTTAGATAACAGGAACGAGAAATACGCCTCGACGATTTTCTGATATGTAATGTCACCAAAACTAACTCTGGCACAGGAGAGTTCTACATGTTCACAGTATAAGATAGGCGTGACACTAGTTGAGACTGCAAAGTTAAAGCCACTGGTACATGGGTTTTAAATCCAGTTCTATCGATAATAACTATGGAGTTTGGTAATTTTTGTTTGAAACTTTTAGGCATATTGCCAATGATTCCATCCCTGTCCGGCCATATGCCAGTCTCTTCAAGCTTGTGGCAGTGCAGGTATTGGATAAAGAACTGGCAGACTGTACAGACAGACCAAACCTGAAACCCATGTTTGGTAAGCCAAAATTATGCCTAAGTCTACATAAGGTGAAATAAGACCATTTTTACTAGACACCAGTCGCAAGTCCTTCCTGCTAAACCACAGCTTGAAGCCATGAAAGATGAAAAAAAAAAAAAATAGGGCCATGACGCTTACCGATGAAAATGTCTGTATGATATTTAAAAAGGCCTTTAATTTTTTCTTCCTTCTTCAGCTCTACGTGAAAATTGTTTCATTTTTAGTTGTTCCCTAAGCCATTTGATGGTGGTGTCCGTCTGCTTCACTTGTTTGTTGGCTTGCTCACCTTCAACAGTGATTCACAGAAGATCAAGCGGTGGCACATAATTATATGAAGAAGACACATAGGTTTAAACTTTTAATATATTTTGTTAGATGTTAAGGTTTTATTGATTTCCATTTATTACAGACAAAAATTTTTAAAGATCTCGTAAAGAGAATCCGAGCCAGCAATGTGGTGACATTTGTGTAAACGTAGAGGCACCTTTGAAATTCGATAAAGAATTCAAACACCTAAAAACTTTGGCTCACGGATTTGATACACGATCGATGGAAGAAGATACACGCCTAAAGTCCAAATTCACGAAATGGTTTACGGAAAGGCTGTTGAGAATAACATCCTAGTTAGTGTCAAGCTTATTCCCCACAACAGAAGTGAAGGCTGTACCACTAGATTATGGAAAGCGAAACGAAGAAAACGTCAAAATTGAGTATTTACGAGTCATTCCTGACAGATGCTTACATGATTTTGGATCTGTTGTAAATTTGGAAAAGGACTTTTTGGGTGGAACGCCAGATGTCAAGGTCTGTGACAATGGCAAAACTGGACTGATCAAAATCAAATGTTCATATACAGCAAGGCGGGCCACCATTTCTGATACTTTGGAGATCCAGAACTTTTTCTGTCAAAACATCAAAATGGACAGATAGAGCTCAAGAGAAGTGACCTTTCACAGGCAGTGAATGATTACAGGCTGAAACTGTTGTGACTTTATTGTTACACAACAAACATCTGTTTGTTATGGGAATATTACCAGATGAGTCATACATGAAAGATGCTTCCCAAACTGACCAAATTTTATAGAGATTATGCCTTACCTTACCTGAAAAATAACTACCCTGAAGCCTGGGCATCTGAACTAGGCCACAATCAACTTCCTTCTAACATTCTGTTCAGAGTTGGGTTGACTGGGTTTAGCATTACACTTGACAGTATTTCAGCCAGGGAGAATATGGCGCAAGTCATAATATTGTACTTAATCTTCAAGTTATATGGCCATGGGGAGTCATTATGTTGTATTCATCTTATTGTGTTCACATTATACTGACACTGGGCCGACCGTTCTGGTTTCCTTACTCCGAACTTAGCGCCAAGAGAGACAGCAACAAGTACGACTTATAACACTCTCAATAAGAAATTATGATACAGGAAAAAAACAATTTTCAGTTCGAGGAGAGTCAACAGGGGCAAACATTTTTATTTTACTTTTATTAGTTAACCATTCTCGTTTGACCTTGTTTATTTAAACAGGTTGAAAATGTAATCTCCTAGGGCCTTTTAAAAATCATTTTTTAAAAACAGTACGACAGAATACATCCAGAATATATTTAAGTTCGGCAGTGCAGGTAGTTTAGAATTAAGACTACGAACATGTAGTAGATGAATCGTTGGTGAAAAGCAGCAGCAACAACAACAGCATTCGATTGCGAGGACCGTTTCATGTACATCTTGTGCATTCACTAAAAGGCACATAGATGTGAATGTGCTATTAACATTACTTATAATGCAGAATTCTTACCTTGGGACAAATGGCCTTATGTTACAGTGAATGTTCAAATTTTCGTGAGGTCTCCTACAAGCATTAATTCACCGAAGGCATTTTTCAGTTGTGTTTTCGGCTTCGGAAAGAGAATAAATCTCGCACCACCTAGTATTTCAAGCTATCTTTCGTAAGAGTTACAAGTACCTCATGCACAACGTAGAACCATTTCGTCTTTCAGTACTATAAACTCTTCAGACAACTGTCGGCCAGGTCCCACAACAACGTTTGTCTTTGGGCAAATATGGCGGCCAAACAACATGGCTCGTAATTAACGAATTTTACTGGCTTTCGGTATCGAGATGATTGACGGGCTTGAAGCATGTATTGTTTGTTTAATTGGGATGTAAATTGCTTTCAACGTAATTTCGGTTATCTCATATATGTATTTGATTGGTGTTTTACGCCATGCTCAAGAATATCTCACTTATACGACGGCGGCCAGCATTATGGTGGGAGGAAACCGAACAGAGCCCGGGGTAAACCCAGGACCATCCGCAGGTTGCTGGCACGTATGGCCGGAGAGAAAGCCAGCAAGACTTGGACTTCACAGCAACCACATTTGGGTCATTGCGCTGCGCTCGCGCCTCGGTCATTTCACGACGATGTCTCCTTGTACAGCAGACAGGGCCGAATATCCACGCTGTGTGCGTGAAATGTTTGTTGAAATGCAATTAAATGGATTGGCTAATTATGTACGAGAACTTGCTAATGTACCAGACTACAGCATGGAGAAGGGGCCTCCGTGGCTCAGTCGGTTAGCGCGCTAACGCAACGCAATGACCGAAGCCTCTCACCAATGCGGCCGCTGTGAGTTCAAGTCCAGCTCATGCTGGCTTCCTCTCCGGCCAAACGTGGGAAGGTCTGCCGGCAACCTGCGGATGGTCGTGGGTTTCCCCCGGGCTCTGCCCGGTTTCTTCCCACCATAATGCTGGCCGCCGTGGTATAAGTGAAATATTCTTGAGTACGGCATAAAACACCAATCAAATAAATAAATAAATACAACATGGACAGTACCAGCAGAGAAATCCCAAACTCTTTTCAATTTACCTCATGCTGCTCTGCTTTAGTATAACTCTTCGCATTGTAAGGGTACCACTAATCTGAGAGGGAAAATGATAACCAATTTACTTGTTCAACTCTCAGATTAGTGGTGCCCTTCAATATTGCGGCCCCCGCGGGGTTCCCGGGAGTGAAAAGAATAGGGCCCCAGTTCTCTAGGCAAGCTTGTCGTACGAGGCGACTAACCTAGGGCTCTCCCGTGTGGTTCCGGTGAATAGAATAGTTCCACAGCCTCCCCGGGCTGGTCGTACAAGGCGACTAAAAGGGACAACCTGTTTGCCGTGGGTTGCGACCCGTGATGGGGGAGGACGGGATCCTGGTGGCTGAGGGCGGGTTTATCTTGCGAGATCCTCACGCCCAACACTCCACTTCGGCCCTTACTTCTCCAAAGACGGGCGGTCGGATGGCCCGATCCGATCAATCGGCTGGTCACGCCTTCCCTCTGCGTGGTCCCAAAACTTCTCTCTATAAACACTCTTTAGAGAACAAATGATTTTTTCTCAAATTTCGTTCGTGGGATTGCGTTTGAGGCGGTGGCTGTAGGGTCACTCAAGTAGTCCGTGTCTAATGTGCAACCTCCTTCATAGGGTGGGTGATGGAGGAGCTCGGGTGGGGAATGGGGTGTGCATATTAAGGCCATCTATTTGAGTATACCCCATGTGGAATCCTTGGTGTCTTTCCTGCTGGGTATCCCCAGGTTCAGGCATCGCCCTTGTTGGCACTCCGTGGTGGGTGGGGAACACGTGGAGTGAATTCCTAATTATTTATTATGAATCCCCTAAACCTTTCCAAAAATGTTTCTAACATTCCATCGTCGTCTCAGCCGAATTCAGGGGCTGATAAAAAGAGGAAGCTGGAGGTTCTATCAGACCCTCTAGACATTGGACAGGAAAGTTGGTCGGCTTTTATTGTTCTCTCAACAAAGAGTGAACAAAAGCCGGCCTCGAAAATACATCCCTTTCTTTTGAAGAGGGCCTTGGAGGGTGCAGCAGGCACTTTAAAAAATGTTAAAAAGCTGCGATCCGGAGACATTCTGATAGAATGTTTCCGGAAACAGCAATCTAAAAATTTACTATCGCTGAATAAAATTTCTGATATATCCGTTTTTACATCCCCTCACAATACCCTGAACAGCTGTCAGGGAATAATACGTGACAGGGATGGGGATATTTTCGACCTAACTGAAGAGGAAATATGTACAGAATTAAAGCCACAGGGTGTTGTCAGAGTGAAACGTTTCACAACAAAAAGAGCTGGCAACATCCTCAAATTAAACACATACCTGCTGACATTTAATAGCACTTCTCTACCATCATATATCTACATTGGCCCGTATAGGGTTAATGTGGATTTATACATACCTAACCAGACACGATGTTTTAATTGCCAAAAATTTGGTCATGGTAAAGGCCAATGTAAAAATAAACTGGTTTGTTTCCGATGCGGCAGTGAAGGTCATGATGGTTTTGACTGCAGCAGCACAATCAAGTGCTGCAATTGCGGCCGAGATCACATGGCCTCCTCTAAGGACTGTCCTCTTTTCATTAAAGAAAAACAAATAATCAACTTAAAAACTAAAAACAACATTTCCTATCAGGAGGCCCGCAAATTGGCCTCACTTTCGAGTACGCCACCGCAGACTTCGTTTGCCAATGTGGTCAAGCGAGCTGCAACATCTGTTGCAACTCAAACTTCTTTGACTTGGCCCATTGGAAACGACAAACCTAGTTCGATCACTGTGGAACCTTCAGCTCAACCTGCCCGGAACTCTTGTTCAACTCAGACCATCACAGTACAAGAAACAAAACCAGTAAACAATGTAAAACAAACTGATAAACCTGAACCTCAGCCCTCTAAAAATCATAATGAAGAAAACAAATCCAAAAGTACAACTCCAAGTAGTAATATTAAAGCCAGTAAACCGAGTGGCCCCAGAGAACATCTTTCTAAGGCCACTCGAGATCCTGTCCAAACATTTAACAGGTTTGGATCGTTGGAGGACGTTGTCCCTTCAACATCAGATGCGGATGTGATGGATACATCACCCGCACCAGGGAGATCTTCCAGCCGATCTCTAAGGAAGGGTCGTCCTAGATCCAAACACAAAGAGAAATTTCCTATACGCCTCCCTCCGTAATGTCTACATACGACAAAATTATACAGTGGAATTGTCGAGGTCTTAGGGTTAATATGATTGAAATAACACAGCTGGTCCAATCATTAAATCCCATTGCCCTTTGTCTTCAGGAAACTCACCTGAAGAAATCTGACAAAGATAAAATAACCCTCAAAAATTATTCACTTTATAGTACATTTTGTCACGAAGAAGAGCGAGCTGCAGGCGGCTCCTCTATCTTCATAAATAACAATATTATCCACAGTCCTGTTGCTCTGGATACAGAGCTTCAGGCTGTGGCCGTTCGTGTCTCATTGTCTAAGACAGTCACTTTGTGTTCGGTTTGTATTCCTCCGAACACTTCTTTATCAGCTTTACAGTTACATAATTTGAAAGAACAATTACCTACACCCTTCGTAATAATGGGCGATTTTAATTCCCATAACCCCTTATGGGGAAGTAACAATATAAATAATAAGGTCAAGGTAGTAGAAGATTTTTTAACCAAGGAAGAACTGTGTTATTTCAATGATGGTTCTAATACTCATTTGCATGCGGGTAATGGCATCTATTCTGCTATCGATCTCACTATCACTGATCCATCACTTCTCCTGGATTTTTCTTGGAGAGTGCACGAGGATCTTTGTGGTAGTGACCATTTTCCTATTATCCTAGAGCATGTCACTTCTAATTCTTTAGAACGTGTAGCTAGGTGGAAGTTCGATAAAGCAGATTGGATGGCATTTGAGATGTTCTGTGAGGCTGATATCACTCCACAGACTCTCAATGCAGCAGATGACCCAATATTTAAATTTAATCAGCTTATATTACGAGCTGCAGATAGAACTATCCCTAAGACCTCGACCAGTCCAAAATCCAAAAGTAAACCCTGGTACGACAATGACTGTCGTAAAGCCATAAAGGACCGTAAAAGGGCTGAACACAAGTTCAACCATTCCCCTACTGATAAAAATTTAAACCAGGTTCGTATTCTTGCAGCTAAGGCTCGTCGATTACTTAAGTCCAAGAGACGATCTTGTTGGCGGAACTTTGTTTCAGGCATTACGTCCAAAACACCTATGCGTAAGGTCTGGAATATGGTTCAGAAACTAAAGGGTAAAAATAACAAAGCAAAAGTCCAGCACTTGAAAGATGGAGATAACATACTAACTTCTCCATCCGATATAGCTAATAAATTAGCGGAATCCGTTTCTAAAAAATCTTCTTCTGAGAATTATACTTCAGAATTTCAGCATGTCAAAAACCAGAAGGAGAAAATGAAATTGCCCTTTTCTTCTAAAAACGTAGAAGATTATAATCGTCCTTTTAATATCGATGAACTAAAAACTGCACTGAGAAAGGCACATGATACAGCATGTGGTCCTGATAACGTATATTATAAATTTCTGAACCATTTATCAGCTGAACCACTTGAGACTCTCTTGGACTTATTGAACGATATTTGGATAACTGGTAATTTTCCACCCCCATGGAGGGAGGCATGTATTATCCCGGTTCCCAAACCGGGTAAGGATCATACTGATCCAAATAATTACCGTCCCATAGCTCTTACCAGTTGCGTCTGTAAGACTATGGAACGGATGATAAATGATAGACTTGTTTGGTTTCTCGAAACCAACAAGTTACTATCTAATATCCAATGTGGTTTTCGTCAAGGTAGATCCACAGTGGATCACCTTGTTCAACTTGAAAGTTTCATTCGCCATGGTTTTATTAATAATGAACATGTGGTGTCAGTATTTTTTGACCTTTAAAAGGCCTACGACACCACATGGAAATATGGCATTTTAAAAGACCTCGCGGATATGGGCCTTAAAGGTCGATTACCTATATTTATATCCCAATTTTTATCAAATCGTCAGTTTAAAGTACGGGTGGGGTCCACTCTTTCGGACTCTTATGAGCAAGAGATGGGTGTACCCCAGGGCAGTATCCTTTCACCTACGCTGTTCAGCATCAAAATTAATAGCTTGGCCCAAACATTAACATCTGGAACCGAGGGTTGTTTATATGTAGATGATTTTCTGATATGCTACCGGGCGAAAAATATGAATAACATCGAGCGGCAACTGCAGCTTTGTCTCAATAAGATCGAGAAATGGGCAGTTGCCAATGGTTTTAGATTTTCTACGTCTAAAACCGTCGGTATGCATTTCTGCAATAAACGCAAACTTCATCTAGACCCTGAGCTTAAATTTTGTGGTGAACCAGTGAAGATTGTTGGGGAAAATAAATTTTTAGGAGTTATATTCGATAGTAAATTATCTTTTATACCTCACATAAAAACGCTTAAAGCTAAATGTATAAAGGCTCTCGATATAATTAAAGTCGTGTCTAGCACCGATTGGGGTGCTGACCGATCTGTTTTACTTAATTTATATCGTTCTCTGGTGAGGCCTAAATTGGACTATGGGTCCATCATTTATGGTTCCGCTAGGAAATCATATCTTAAAATGTTGGATCCGGTCCATCACCAAGGTCTAAGGCTCAGCCTTGGTGCCTTTAGAACCTCACCAGTAGAGAGTTTATACGTGGAGGCTAATGAGCCTTCTTTACATAACCGACGTATTAAACTCAGCCTTCAATATGCAACAAAGCTTAAAGCTCACCCAACAAACCCTGCCTACGACTGTGTTTTCAATCCATCATATGTAGACAAATATACTAAATGTCCTAACAAGATCCCTCCGTTCGGTCTTCGTATACGGGACCATGTTGTGGAAGCTAACATCAAGCTAGAGGAGATAGCTCCGGTATCTTTTCCGGAGTCTCCTCCCTGGCTTCTTCCACAACCTAAACTAATATTTGATCTACGTCAATATAATAAATCGAATACAAACCCTCTTATAATTCAGCAAGCTTTTGCTGAAATTAAGGCTAATTATCCAAATTATAAATTTATATACACTGATGGGTCAAAGGATGAGGACAGGGTTGCGGCTGCGGCTGTCTTAGAACAGCGGGTCTCTTCTCTTCGTCTTCCGTCTTCATCGTCTATCTTTTCTGCAGAAGCCAGGGCTATACTCCTGGCCTTATCATATGTTTCCTCTGGGCGTGCCCAGAGGGCTATGGTATGTAGTGACTCGCTCTCCTGCCTTTTGGCAATGCAGAATAATAAATTCAAAAACCCGCTTATTATGGAAATTTTAGCCTTACATAGAAAATTGATTAAAACAGGCAAAGATATTATATTCTGTTGGATACCAAGCCATGTTGGTATCCATGGAAACACAGTCGTGGACAGGGAGGCAAAGGCTGCCCTAAATAAATCCCTATCAAAAGTTAAAATCCCATACGCTGATTTTAAATCTAACATTCTTAAGTATATCCGTCGCCTTTGGCAGGATGAATGGGACGTGCAGGTGTGTAATAAACTGCACGCTATTCACCCTGTCATTGGCCATAACTCTTATACACTTGGTATGTCTCGTAGAGACCAAGTGGTTTTAACAAGATGCCGTGTTGGGCATTCTCGTCTAACACACAATTTTATCCTGGATGGGAGCAGTGCTCCCGAGTGTGTTGGATGTGGTGCTGAATACGGCATCAAACATATCCTGGTTGACTGTGTAGACTTTGCCCATGTGCGGCAAAGATTCTACACAGTAAACTCCACATATGATTTGTTTGACAGCATCGCTGGCGACGCTGTCATAAAATATTTGAAGGCCATTGGCCTGTATCATAAAATATAAATTTTATTTACATACATACTCGTGATAAAACTTCCTTAATGTGCTGGTTTTCGAGTGTTAGCTGTTTTGGTTTTCTTACCTGATTTTAATCATGTCCGTACGTTTTTGGTTTGTTTTTAATGTTCTCATGTCACCATCGAAAACCTGAACTGTCTCGTGGTTCCACATTGTTCTCGCCACGATATGGCTGAGATATTGCCGATGTGGCGTTAAGCCATAATCATTCATTCATTCATTCAATATTGCGGGGCTTGTCCGGGAACCAAAACCTGCTTGTGCTAAATTGTTGCACGTTAATTTTCAGCTTGTTAATCTCTGTAAGAAATTGTACTTTGTCTGTATTTGCCTACAAAATAGGATATAACATCTAGCATCTTTCATTTAGTTTAAATGAGGGCGAGAAAATATCTCTTAATAAGAGAAAGCTCCTCAAGGGGATTCCTGATTTATCCATCAATGGTTACAGGCTGTCTATTGGGAGAACCATTGTTACCCCTAGTTGATGCTTACGGTACAGACAATAAATGTGTTGCTTTGTTCGGCAGCAGTGATAGAGGTCAAGGGTTACATTCGGTTAGACGATAAGTTCCGGCCGCTAATTTTCCCATGTTGTGCCCCAAGGATCTCTCCTCGAACCCTATTATTCATCGAATCTTATGGATATGTAAACTGCAGAGAACAGCTAGGTTGAAACCTATCTACCGAGGTATGTAAAACGGTAAGATCAATACCAGTCTTGTTTTTGTGAAGGAGCTAGTCGTTTTCAGTGTTGTAGAACTGTAATTTATATATGTGGTCTTCTCAGAGTGGTCCAAGACTGCTCTGACATTGGGATTTGCATTACGAATGACGCTATCGCTGAGAACCCTAGTGTGAGAGATGGTGACTAACACTCGGCACCCCGAAAAAGAACTGCACATACCACTAGCAGGTCAAATCCTAGTCGTAACATCTCGCCTCCGCATCGCCAGACATAATTTTGTAAGTGAAATCCAATAAAGTTTCAATTCTCTCGAAAAAGCTTCCAAAAGTTACACTACTGTCATTTGTGTTTCTCAGAGGTACTTATCCATTCGGGCGGTGTGTTATCGTAAACCTTCCGTCATTTTCTATCCGCCGATTTCTTCACGGAAAATGTCTTCTCGGATGGTAGAAATATCTCGTCCTTGATTGGTTAAAATTAAGAGCGTGGCGGCCCGTTCAATTTTCCCCACATGGGCGTTTTTCCCTTACCTTAAACTGTGATATCTCGGTTATCACACATCATAAAAATAAAAAGGGACGTTTTTTGAACGTGGCGGCCAACTTGGAGTGGTCTGAAAAGTATTGGACAATGTTACTGCAGAGTACATTTGAACGTACAGCTGCAGAGGACTGTTATGCTTTGTCTTTAGATCAGTCTTCAGATTGTCAAACAGTTAGAGCAGTGGCCTTTTCTGCTTATGAGCTTGTACCGGAGGCCTATAGACAGAAGTTCAGAGGTAACAATATGGTGAAACTTATGTGGAGTATGCCAGGGCTATAGAAACGCTGTTTGATAGTTGGTACAGGGCTCTGAAGTTAAATCCTTGGTTTAAAAACTTAAGGGAGGTTGTTCTTCTGGAGGAATTTAAGAGCAGTGTTCCTAATGATGTTAAGGTTTACCTAGGAACCAAAAGGTCAGGAACATTACAACTGCTGCTAGAACGGCTGATGAGTATGAGTTAACTCATAAATTTAGTAGGCAGAACTTTCGGCGCAGATTTCAGAAGTGGAATTTTAATAAGAAGGATTCTAAATCTAGCACTGATACGCAGGTTAGTGAGAAACCAAAGTCCATTCCTGCTTATTCTTCTGGTAAAAAGATATTTCAGTCCCAAATTAACATGAAGGGGACCAGGCCACGGGGAGACTTAGTCAGAATCAGTCAGAAACAAGAGAATCCCGGTTTAAACGGCAATATGAAGAAGTCTTTACGACTACAAGACAGATAGTAAAACCAGAGCAACGACGATAGTGTGATAGTTTATAAAAGGTTATATGTTATCGGTGAACACGGGGAACTGGTCAGCTTAGGGTTTTATTCTAAAACATATATTGCCTTTTATGTGTGAACAATGCTGTTGTTCTCCAAGCCGGTTAAAATTGTTGCCAAACCGCGGGCCACCAAACCCGTATTGTACATGTTTTCTCGACGATTATATACGGATTTTGTGATCTCCTTTGCTCCCTCTAAATTTGCCTCTCACCGGAAAGGCTTGAAGAAATCTCTACTCTAAATTCAATACGTCCCCAGTAATGTTTACTGTGTGATTCTTTGTGTGTTGGAGCGACGCCCGGTTTTTCGAAGAGCTCGGTATGGATGAATTCCACGAGATACTTTCAGTCTCAAAGAAAAGGGCGGCTCTACCGGCGTGTAAAAGTTGGCCGTCATAATTGATCGTGTCAGACAAAGAACACGTATTAAAATCATGCTGCGCGAGGCGGATAATCAATATATGCCATTCTATCCGACACTGTTGTCATCTTCGTGCAGTCATGGCTGGTTTCGCATGAGTTCATGACCCCTAGATGACCAAACACAAAGGGAAAAAACAAAATATGATGTAAAGACAGTGCATCAAGAGTTTGATATGATGTTTTTTTACCGACATAAAGTGGTGTGCTTCCGTCAGCGATGATATGATGAACAATACGTCAGCGCTACGATCAAGCGTAACCCGATATTTTACTTAACGTCGGTTTTATAAGAATGTAAAACATCAACTTTCATAAGAGGACACCGACAAAATATGGCAAGATAAACACATGGATAAAAACAGATCAAACAATTCTTTGGTTTACCATATGACGGTTAGAATGAAAACACTTAAAGGCCTTACACATGATGAAACAAAGAAACACGAAGATGCTAGTTCAATACATATATTTGAACAAAATGGACAAACTGTAAAACTGACAATAATATACAAACAATGCAGATAATTTCAATATATATATATATATATGTGGTGCTTTTAACCTTAAAAGAGGGCCTCTGTGGCTCAGTCGGTTAGCACACGAACGCAGCGCAATGACCCAGAAGCCTCCTACTAATGCGGTCGCCTTGAATTCAAGTTCAGCTCATGCTGGCTTCCTTTCCTGCCGCATGTGGGAAGGTCCACCAGCAACCTGCGGATTGTCGTGGGTTTCCCCCGGGCTTTTCCTCCTCCCCCCCCCCCCGCCGCCGCTGTTTTGTTGTATCCTTTAAATTCTATGAAGATGAGTAAAACCAGCAAGTAAGTTCTGTTGCGAACTGTTCCTGTTAAAAGCCTGAAATTGGATATTTTGTTGAGTTAAGTTGTGAAATAAACGGTAGCACTACAAGGCGTGTAAGTTGTTACTTCTTAAACATTTGTATGAACAGTTTGAATAAACCCCTGACCAAGGTAAGCTGACAAAAGGTCTGCTTTCACCACAGTCATTGGAAATACTTGAATCAAACGATGACAGGTCTATAAGTGACAAACAACAATGGGCACTGTACGCCAATTGCCCGTGTATGTTTCACTCGTCGGAAATATACACAAAGTCACTTTCAGGGTAAACTGGGATGAAATGTATGTAATCGCACAAAGAGACGATGGGCGATACAAGCTTCCAAAGAAAGTCTCAAACAAAATAGCAATTGGCTCGAAAAGTGTTACGTACAGAAAAATAGAGTACAAAATGACATATGTCGAATGGCATGAAAGCCGATATCTCAAAATACAACATAATCTCATATACAAAACAACAATAATAGAAATAGCTGCATTATATAGCCTATTCCACATTCTGGAAAATAAACTTTCTGGTCTCCATAATGTTAGAACATGGGTAATTTTTTCCAGAAATGACGGTCTATTCACAATGGCGCTAAAACTTAGGAGCTTCGAGAAACTACAGGCCACGCTGTGACGTATACACAGCTCAAAATCTGGGCCAAAGGGTGACTCGATTGCAAAACAAAGAAAACAATGCAATATATTGAAGACGGGGGCCAAAACATCAACCAAACAATCCAAACACTTCCCTTCATCATATTCTGTGAAAACATCTTTAAAAAATGGTTTTTTGGAGACAGTTTTCGAAGGTCTTTACCCTGTGTGTCACCATATTTTTAAGTGCAATTTCCCTTTGAAGGACACATGGAAAGGTTTCTTTTTTATTTCCTAATATACAGGATTTGTTCTACATTTGTAGGAAACTTTTACTATCCGTATGAGAAACCATATCAACAGGGCTGAATTTCAGTGTGGAAATAAGTACCGTGGATGTCAGAGGTATATGTAATATTGCAGACTCTACTGTCCGCCAAATTAATTTGAAAACAACATTGCACAACGCGCATATTTAGTTTTTATTTTCAACTTTGGTTTTCTGATAGGGACATAGCCTAACAATGACTTGAGTAATTTCAGATAAAACTCAAGCGTGATTACTGCACTGCTTAGCTCATCGCGTACCTTTTTCGGTGTAAGATGTGCTGAGCAGAGCACCATGGCAGTATCTACGGCTATTACTCATTTTTAAACGAGAGTGTTAAGAAAATGTTGAAAAATGTCCAACGTGCAATTTAAAAGACTGCATAAAACCAGTGTGAAATGGTGTAGACACTTTCTCATCCTTTGATGAAGTCTGGAAACTCCTTATAATTCGATTTTCTGCGAGGTGGAGCTTTTAACAGTCTTGTTGATAATACAACTACGTGACACTGGACAAAAGCGATAGTTCCCAGGAGTGTAAATATCATTTTTACCATATCATTTGATGATGTAAAAGAAGACAGGCTGGCAAGGATCAGTTGTCTCCCTTGATGACGTCGCACAGCTTATACAAAGAGGTAAACCTCAGGTTTGACATCCCAGGAACCAATAGATATTTTTGTTCCAACAAGAAACAGTCCATCTTACTCATAAATGCTTGATTTGGGTTTGAAGCAACTGCAGGCGTTAGCGCTGGGAACATTTCCTCTGTTCAGTGGTTTTACATTCATACGGATGCTCAACTTAAGTACCCATCTCTTTGAGAAGGTTGTGTCTCTGATTTTGTCAACGGTTCAACCCGCGGACCTGGGCGAAAGCATCGACAACAGAAAGTGCGGTACAAAAGTTTTTTTTAGCTGTGATTTGAATGACGGATATATGGCGGAATAGATGAAGACATTGACTTATCTGACACCAAATGTCGCCGCATGGCCAAGTGCCGGTAATCGCGGGAGCTATGGACGGGAGACAGGCAATTAGTTCAGCGCAAAAATCCGCTACTGTCGAATTCGTCAGAAACATATTAGTTGCAGGAGACATGTGTTTAGTTGTCTTCAGAAAAATAAAGTTAGGAAGATTGCTTAAAATGATAGTAACTGATACGAAAATCACCACTGCTGTCCGCATTGATATTTCCACGATGATGTACTCCACATCATGTGTTATGTTAATTTTGTATTCGGTCAGGTTAAATATGGTGTCCATTTTTATTTTAAGGTAAATTTTAAATTATAATTATAACTCATGCGTTTTATGATGCCTTGCAATTGCCACCTTTTTACATTATGTACCCAATTCATCAATTCATTTCACTCCAAAAGAATTGAATGTATTTGCTTCAAAATCTTTGCGCAGATTTAATTATTTTAGGAAACACCACACTTCACCTGGGAAAATGGAGAATGGTGTAACATCCGATTGCGGTCAGATCTGTGATGAAGTACACTGGTTATTTATTCGAAAATTGCATGTGTTCCCAATAAGTTAATCTCTCATCAGAGCACCACACGATAAACACAGGATATGTTACAGATTTATCATATTGCTTTGGTGTCCAGATTCTCGAAATTGCTCGTATGTTCTCCAGTAAACAGAAGACATCAGGGATAAATGAAAACAATTGATAGATGTGGTGACGCAGAGCCCATACAGGAAAAAGTTATGGTGTTAAACAAACACAGAATCTCGGTATTGTTTGGGTTGTTTACGTTGTGAACCCCAAGTTCAAGAAAATGCTTTCTTCTCCAGTGAATACCTTATTTAACTGATGCTATGAACTTCAGCACATTTAAACATCCTCGTCCAGCTGGTGCCATTACTTACCTAAACCAATACCAATATCCATTAAGATTCCTGTTTAACAAAGCTGCGTTTGAAGTATAACCTTCAATTGGATGACAACAAAAAATTTGAGTTCTGTAAAAAGAAGGAGTGTGTATCGGGAGAGTTCTTGATAGTAAAACTATTTTCACGACACTTCCATTCCAATCACAAGGCTGCTACACGACTGACACAATGGACGTCCAAGTGTCGGCCACAGACAACGATGAAATGACGTTAAAGGCAGTCAACTGATGCAGGATTCACAACATTTGTCTGCCAAAGATAAACTTGATATACGTACATGGCTGGTAAAATCGCAATTAAAATGTGCTAGGAACGGGTGGATAGCTGACCGTCAACTTGATGACACATGTACATAACTGTAATCAATACAATCCAGCCTAAGATCTTTCTATATCCGGAGGTTAATTTTTCCAAAGCATGGACTTTGAATCCCGAGTGTGTATCAATAGGTTATCCTGTTTCAAACCGCAGCATGTGAAACTCCGCCATTTATGTCTGTCGTTCCAAGCAACTCTGATCATTAGCAACAAGGGATGGTAACAAATGTCTCATTACAAATCCGGTCCTTGTGTATATACTATCAAAGCAAACTCTTTCTATTGTCGCTTTAGCTGGCGACATTTTCAAGAGGAAACCACAAGTGTAGTCAAGGAGAAAATTATTCAGAATCGATTAACATGCGCTTGTGTGGACAATCAGGCAAATGACTGACTCTCTTAGGAATTGTCATAGCCGAGGTTGTTTTGTTTAGCTACCAACATCCAAATTATACGGGGATTCAGGGAGATGCTCAGTTTCAGTCAGTACAGTGTAATAGATTTCGAATTAAGTTGGAGTCAGGTGTCCCGATTTACGAGAAATGAACTAAAATTTCACCCTAGAACGTGCATTTTAGAGGCAAACTAATATGATAGAATATTATTATTTCTACTGCAACTTACATTTTTCCAGTAAAATATTATCCCGCCTACCAAACAAACTTCACTACACCTTTCTAAAATCAATAAAACTTGTAGAATCAGAGATACGAGCAACCTAGCATTAAAGGACACAACAAGGGTAGTCATCTGTTAAGTGCAAATCGGTGACTTTTTTCATCCTGTTATAAAATGCATCAAGGTGTTCATGAATAGTTATTTGCACAGTTTCACTCGGTGTCATCCAATTGCTCAGTTGAGCTTTCCGCCCAGCTTCAGTAAATGTTACTGTTCTTTAGTTTTAATCAACTCCTCAGTTCTAATAATATTCTCAGTTTTAAGTCAGTAATTTCAACGAGGCTCCAAGTTTCACTCATTAACTTGCTATCTGTCATCTGACAAAGGAGGTTAAATGTGCGTTGCAACGGATGTTAATTGCAGAGAGACAACCAGATTAATTCACGCAGAACCCTTTAGTATTTAGTTGCTCCGTGAAAACTGCCACATCAAAAAAGACACCGGCGTGTATAAACACTGATGTGCATTAGACGTGATACCCATTACAAAAAATGCACACGTAGACATACCTTCACATTACAATTATTTTTCCCGGGCTCTGTCCGGTTTCTTTACACCATAATGCTGGCCGCCTTCGTATATTATTAAGTGAAATATTCTTTAGTACGGCGCAAAACACCAATCAAATAAATAAATAAATCAAGTCACAGTTGTTTATTAAAACTCTTCTCTTAGCCTGTAAATCTCCACATATGATCTCGAACACACGCTACACGAACAATACACAAGGAAACTAACCACTGGTGCCACATTACTTTACATAACGGCAATAGTGTACGGAAAGTGGTACAAAATCTGAATGCCGGCACGCATCCACACGAGAATGTCTTGGAGTTTATCTCTGAAAAGGCGTCAAGTACAGCGGGGGGTGGAAAAGGCACCTCTCCCTGCCTGGATAACCCATAGTAGGGAACCTGACGCCAACATCTAAATACCTCCTCAGAAATGAAGGTACTAATTTTTCCTAAGCAGATTTATCAAGTATCGAGGCAGAAACAAAGTTACTGTCTGAATGAGCGACCCAAGTATGAAACAGAACAAGGCCCTTCCCTCTTCCCTTAGAGTTTCGTGTTTCAGTTTAATCTAACTTGTGCGCCTGGTACCCATTGCGAAAAACTAAAAGTTCCAACAAGTAGATTAACTATACTGTATAGAAGTAGCATGTTTTTCTAGAGAGGGAGTGGACTACACACTTAGAAAAGAAGGTGCAGCCATTGAACCTTTACGGGTTCCATGTCATGCCTTTGTCTAGGCACCCTGTAAAGCTCCATATAGAACCTTATTGGTAGGGTTAGTTCCGCACCCCATACACTGCAAAAACAAATAGAGCCGCTTTATATTCAGAAATGCCGGCCATTTTGTAAGCAGTAATTTTTTGCTGTGTATTTACTCGTTGCTGTAGAGAAACAGTTAACTGTATGTTTACCGCATATTCACCTGTTTAGTAACACCTCATTTACGTAAAGAGGATTTGTAAATTCGAGAATGGTATGGGCTTATCGTTTTCCAAGTTCTGTCTGACGTCATTATTTTTCCATGATTATGTGCCATTGCTGTGTTTTCGTGGTTACCAAACAAATGTAATTTGTGATTTTCCAAAAGAAAAAAGCGTAAGTGATCTGTGTTTGGTTCAGTACAGAAAGTCTGTTTCATGACATAGTGGCGTGTATGTACACTTTCTGTTACCTTGTAATTTCTCGAAACCATCGCTGGTTTTGAACTCCCAGCAAAATTAAGTGTTAGATCCGTAGGCTGGCGTCTGTTTTTTTTTTTTTTTTTTTTTTTTTTTGAAAGGATCCGTTCATACAGAAATACAGGATTGCGCATATCCAAAATCGTGGCTATGGTTTAAAAGGTAAAAATATCACAGATAAAACATAGCCATAGAAGAGATATATATCAAAATATAAACATCTCAAAATTAGACACATAGATTACGAACATAACACAGTTGCTTGACCCATAGAGACAACATGTATTTATAATCACAACTGTACATCATCTGTGTATGTGAAGTATTTTGCAACAAAGTTTGATATCTGACTCTTCTTGTGATAAACGTGGTTTTCTTTAACTTGACTGTAAAGAAGATGAACATTTTTTCAACATACAGAATCCGCTTGTTAGCCAGCCACAAAGCCCTCCATTTCCACATTGCTAGTCTAGCAGAGCTTAAGACAATGTTTAGAAAATGAAAACACTGTTTGGCATGTCGAATTGGATACCTAAAGAGCAACATACATTCAAAAGTGACACTCATTGGCGTCTGTCTGAGCAAAGTTTCAGTAATATTACCAACATATTTTATAAACTGGGTTAACATAGGACAATGGATTATTAAGTGGTTAACTAATTCCATATGCCTTTCACAGAGAAGACACAGATCGCTACTTACATACCCTATTTTGAAAAGCTTCTCCATTGTATACACACAATTATGACAAATTTTAAAATCCAGCTGAGTACAATCAGGCACCTTTGCAAGCAACACAATACAACGCCATTAATGATCGACATCAATGCTAGGAATAACCCTTAACCAGTGCCGAACTGACGCAGGCTCTACCAACGTTTCTGTGAGAAATAGCTCATAAAATTGCTTGGTTATCATGACTGAAACTGGTGTACTACGTCCTTTACTATTTAGTTTTGGTTCGAGACAAGTATTCCTACTGGATGTAAACGCAGTAGCACTGCCATCTACTACTCTGAGCCATCACTGTTGCACTTTTAATCCAGAGATCCGAGTTCAAATCTCGGTTTTAAGTTCTGTTAAAGCCAACTATACAAAGGAAGAGTTTGAGATGTACTAGAGCGCCACGACATGCGTGGCTATAGGCTGCCAAAATGTGTCTGAATTGCAATGTCCCGAAGGCAGAGAGCGCTACCTGACCTTTCACAGATTGCCCCTGTCCAAGCCAGAAATCCCGGTTCCCACTCACTTGAGCTTGATGCGTGGTCAGTCGAACTACTGCTCTCAGCGTCATTCCTCTGCGATTCAAACTGGTAGCCTTGTAAGCAGAAGTTACATTCACTATCATCAGAACTAGAGCTGGGGTCCCCACTGAAGCCCTATAGTTCGTTATCTAGAGGATAGAAGGGCTTCTCAGTCTTAGATATTTAAGTATTAAATACTCAAATAACAAGCACTTCTACAAGAACATTGAGCTTCTTTATTTAACCATAAGTAAAGCTCTTTCTTTTAAGGTATAGGTTGCATAAATGTGTTCTTTTCTTTTAATTCGTTAAAAGACAGTCGTGTTAATAATAGTGAGATGATTGAGAATGTAAAGAAAGCAATTAATGGTCTGAGTAAAGCTTCTCATCTGGGGCAGTTATTAGGGCAAAAGCGGCTCATTTTGACAGCGGCGAAAACCCCACTAAATATTACATAAGAAGGGAAGTGGGAAGGACCAGAAAGAAAATGATCAAAAGCATCTAGGGTTATGAGGATTTGTCCAAGTCTCACGAATCCCAGGATGATATTGCCAGATGTATTAGATCTTATTACAAACAATTGTACACTAATCAATAAATTGACGAGTTTTCTCAGGGTGAATTTTTGTCAGGATTACCAAAATTGCAAGATGAATGTAAAACTATCTGCGAAGGTCGTATAACTGAACATGAGTTATTTTTTGTAGTTAAGAATATGTCTAACCACCATTCCCATGGCGGTGATGGTCTGCTAGCCTAATCTTATGTAACTTTCTGACCAATGATTGGTGAGATATTCACTGATCTTGTTAACTGTTGTTTTCAATCTGGTTCATTTAGTCCGTCGCAGAGATTAGGTTTAATTACACTGCTATATATAGATTCCCCAAATGCTGATAACCTTAAGAACTGGCGTCCAATAAGCCTGCTCAGTGTTGATTACAAGATTGTATCTAAGTCCTTAAGTAATTGTCTAAAAATGTAATTGACTTTATTGTTCTTGAAAATCAAACGTGTGGAATTCCGGGTTGGCATCATAGTTGATGACTTACACCTGTTACGAAGCAAAAAGCCTTAAAAGCATGTTTTCTTAACTAAGACCAGGAAAAAACGTTTGATGGAGTGGACTGGTTCTTCTTGTTTTAGAGAATTTCAACTTTGGCCCAGATTATTGCAAATGGGTAAATGTATTGTATACTGAAATCTCCAGTAGTGTGATTGTTAATGGTCATATAACTGAATAATTCGAGTTAAGTTGGGGCGTCTTACAAGCGTGTTCATTGTCGCCATTATCGTATGTTTTGTCTCTTGAGCCTTTTATAGCAGCCATAAGGAATTGTCAGCTCGTTAAAAGCATACCAATGCCTGGAACATCCAAAAAGGTAGCGAAGTTGTCTGCATTTGCTGACGACACTACAGTAATTGTGTCGGAAGAAAAATCAGTTATACAGGTGCTCAAAATAGCTAATAATTATGGCAGAGCCTCTGGGGCAAAAGTGAATTTGTCCAAAAGCACAGCTCTTCCCGATTGTAGACAGAATGATATTGCTGTTCCTGATGTTGGTTTAAACAAATGTCAAAATGCTAAAATCTGTAAAATATACTTTGAAAAAGACTCGGTGGAACTTAATTTAGAACGGATATTAAGTAAAGTAAACAAACATGTGTCCTCTTGGAATGGACGATATTTAACCCTAAGGGGTAGATCTGTGCTAATAAACACTATAGCTTTGGCTGTTTTATGGATCGCAGCACAACGCTTTCTACTTTCGGAAAAATGTGTAACAAAGTGTACCCAGTCTGCTTTTAAACTCTTGTAGGACAATAAGCCTGAGGTGTAAAAACAGGGTTGGTACACAACAAATTTACAAGTTGTGGTTTAAATGTACAAAACATGGAATTCAAAACAAAAGCCATGGCGGTGAGGAACATTTTAAAATTTGTGTACGGAACTACAGCAGACTGGAGATGTTTTGCTATTTATTGGTTGGGTATTTCTCTTCGTCATGTTTGTCCGGAATCGAGTGTACCACACTCTGATAAAGTGCCACCATTTTACAGATTTGCTTTCAATGCGTGGAAAGAGTTTTACAGAGGGCAACAATTGCCCCCGGTAATGTATTCAGGTAAATTTATTCACAACTTCTTTCTCGGAAAAATTGTTCAGGACCCTCTAGCAATGTTAAAGCGTTCACAACTAAATTGGCCCTATATCTGGAAAACAGTGTTTCACGTTTTTAGACCATAATGTGGTCAATTTTAGTTTTAAACTAGCACATGATATATTACCTGTTAAAGAACGGTGTAATGTCGCCACTGACGACAATTGTGTTTTTTTGTTTTGAGCCTGAGACTCTGGTCCATCTTTCCTTAAATGTAAAATAGTGCAAGAGGTATTTAGTGAGTTTGAACGTACTTTCTATTTGTACGCAAATTTGTTCCCCTATCCTGATCAGGAAACCTTGATGTCATAGTTTTCAATTTGGTGTTGCAGAAATGAAATAGTGTTTGAAAATAAGCAAAATTGTGTCACTTCAATTGTGCAAGATGCAAAAGCTATGATTCGAACAAGAGTTCATGTTGATTTTTATCGACTTCAAACAAAAACCTTTAACCAGGTGTAGTGCAAGAACAGGGTATTCCGCAAAGTTGCAAATGATCAGCTGATATACTTATTGAAATAATTCTGCACAGTAAAATTGTAATCACACGGCAGTCCTTCTACTTATCTGTGATCAATTATTTTTAATTTGGTCTGCTCTGTGAAATTGAAATGTATGTTATGAGAAGAATTTGTGTAGTAAATCATCTCTGGTAATAACTTCAACATTTTCCAAAAAAAAAAAAAATAAATAAATTACTTCAAGGTTTGAGAGCTAAGTTATGATTGAAAATAGACTGCAAATTAGAAGACACAAAAGGTGCATCACCTTGACGTGTTTGCTGAAGTATTAGAAAGTGTCGATACGGGTTCTTAGATTGAGACAAAGGATAGAGGTAGAGAAATGTAGTAGTTGTAGGCAAATGCTTGATAGTCTGGTCTCATAAAATATCCAGTATTTTATTGACAGCGAACAAAAAAGGGCTTTCTCCTCAAAGATGACGCCACTTGTGATGGATAGAGTGTGGGCCCCAGTAAGGAAAATGTTAAGAGAGAATTGCCCTAGCCAGAGGCGGCCATGGCTCTAGGCATTTGTGTGCAGTCTTTTTGATCACATGGTTCCATGGTGTAATGGTTAGCACTCTGAACTCTTAATCCAGCGATCTGAATTCAAATCTCGATGGAACCTATTTGAACATTTAAATAAGAATGTGGACAGTTTTGAATGTTATATTTGTATTATCCCCCCTCTTCCAACAGAATATTTTGGTGAAAATATAATTTCAGTGCATTCAATAACTTATTCTACTCTGAAAGGGAGATATATGCGGGTTCCATGGTGTAATGGTTAGCATTCTGGTTTTTGAATCCAGCGATCCGAGTTCAAATCTCGGTGAAACCTTATCATACCGTATATCTTGCTGGGATTTAATCTGTTTTTGTGATTTGTGAGCAAATAGTTGATAATCTGGTCTCAAAAATATCCAGTATTTTATTCCCAGCGAGCATTAAAAGGGGCCTTCTCCTCAAAGATGACGTGACTTTGTAATGGATACAGTGTGGGCCCCGCTATGGAAAAGGTTAAGCGGGAAAGCCTGTCTGTTGTTTCGCAAGTGCCCGAGCTCAACAACCCAGATATTTGTGAGACTCAGCTCCCGGCAACGACCAGTAATGAAAGAGTAGATCGAAAGTAGCTGGCGTGGAGATCGGAGATCTCGTGCCGGTTCTCAGTGAGTGTGGTGGCGACAACAATGAGCTGGACTGCCGGGTACCAAGTGGTGCGATGAGGGTTGATCAAGAGGAGGGGGAGACAGCGATTGTGGAGACAGAGATCCTTCACAAGGATCGGGATTCTCTGAGGTGATCAGCAAACGTAGACGGCGATACAAACGGCGAATCTAAGCAAAGCGAGAAGGATGGTCCCATACAAGAAGGACAATAAGGAAACTGACACGAATGGTTTTTTTCTTTAGAGTTATCATCATGGGGGTATGTCTATGCCTTTTCACTCTTTTTCTCATGTTTACTTTTGTTACATTGAATGGTAATGGGCTCAGGGATATAAATGGGTTAAAAGAAGTTCTGAACTCTCATGTTACTTCAGACTTTAATGCGCTACAGGAAAGACACTGGGATGATGCTTTCATAGAAAACATTAAACACGTTATAGACGGCGATATATATCATAGTAATTCTCCAGAGAAGTTTAAAGGTGTACCCTCTGTGATCAGAAAATATCATAAACATAACATTACGGATGTTTTTTTCAGTGACTCAGGTCGTTATATTAACGTAACAATTTCTATTCAGGGACATGAAATCGATGTCATCAATGTTTACGCTTCGAATACTGTTACGGAGAGAATTGACTTTTTTAAAAAATCTAGTATATATGATGAATGATAGGCCCCTCATCATGGTGGGCGATTTTAACACGGTTTTTGCCCGGGAGGATCGCTCAAGCCTTACTTTGGAGTCAGATAAATCTAGGGCGGTATTATGCAATACTATGCAGACTTACAATTTAGCAGATTTGTTGCGTCCTAGGCATCCTGATAAAACTGGTTTTAAGTGTCGACGTCATGTGGACGGTGTGTTGCGCCAGGCTAGAATAGATCTAGAATAGGCTAGTTGTCATTATGTCGGTATAAAATTTTCTCCCTATAGTGATCATTCCATCGTTTATGCAAAGTTTGAATTTTCTAGTGTGGAAAGAGGCCCTGGCCTATATGTTTTTAATAACACGTTGTTAAATGACGATGAATCAGCTAATTGACAAAGAGTTGACCTGTCCGTTGTATGTTCACGACATTTGTACATGGTGGGATAACCGTAGGTACAAAATCAAGGCCTTTTGACAGTCATAGGGCAAAAGACTTGAGAAGAAAAAATATGAAGAAATTAATGATATTCAGAGAAAATTAGACAATGAGTATAGACGTGCCAGTGTTGTGCCTAATTATGATTTAAAGTATATTGTGCAACTTGAGGGTGAACTCGAGATTTCTGAAAAGGAGAAGTGTAAAGGTGCTATTTTACGATCTAAAGCCCTCTATGTACACGAGAGTGATAAAAACACAAAGTATTTCCTGAATTTGGAAAAACACAAACAACAAGATAAAACCATAAAAAGCTTGACGGCGTCAAATGGGAACACTGTATCAGATTGGAGAGGTATTTTGGGCGAAGTGGTACTCATATTATGGTAACTTGTACAAGTATGACCCGATTGATGAAGACGCCAAGAAATCTGTGTTAGGTTCTATAAACGTAGCCTTAAGTGAAGAACATAGGCTCCTGTGCGAGCAACCTCTAACACTGGAAGAAACGAGAGCATCTTCAGGGTGGTATGGCCGGTAATGAAAGCCCGAGTAATGACGGGTTAACGGTTTTATCACCACTTTTTGGTGACTTTTAGGCCCAATCCTGTTTGACGTATATGAGGATATCTTCAACAGACGGCAGCTGACAAGAGTAATGAAAAGTGTAGTTATTTCATTTAGTTATAAGCAGAGAGGAGACAGGTATCTTCTTGAAAGCTGACGCCCAATCAGCCTACTTAACGTGGATTATAAGATAATTTCTAGGTGTATGGCCAACCGACTTAAGTCATTGGAACTATCGCATGAATGTCAAACATGTTGTTGTCCCGGTAGGGACATAGGCGACACAATGTGCAGTCTACGTGATGCCTTATACTATGTAGAGAATGATGACGTTGAAGCATAGTTTATTAAACTCGATCAAGAGAAAGCCTTCGACCGAGTAGCACATGGGTTTTTAGATGATGTTTTAATACATCATAGATTTGGTGATAACTTTCGCAGGTGGATTTCCATTTTCTACACCGACATAAGGTCTTCTGTAAAGTGCAATGGGCATGTGACCCGATATTTTTCCGTATGTAAATCTGAGCGACAGGGTTGCCCCATATCCGCACTATTGTATGTCCTTAGTGCTGAGCTTTTAGGCTCATTAATAAGACGATCACCAGGTGTAAAGGGTATTGATATCCCTGGCATGAACACACAATGTTTATTATTTCGGGATGCACATGGCGCAAGTGTAAGGGTCTGTAATCGTTCTTCGGTTAAAAGTGTGTTGTATGTTGTCAGCAATTATTGTGAGGTTTCAAATGCCAATTTAAATATAGAAAAATCTGAAATTTATTGCTGTGGTATTATTAGAAACGTTGACAAAATCGAAACATTCCTGTTGTAAAGCACTGAGTAAAAGTCTAAGGCGTGCATCTTGGTCCGAACCAATACGTATGCAATGAGCGAAATTGGTCAGACAAGCTCAAAAGTGTAAAGTGCACTGTTAATATGTGGAAACAACGCAAATTGTCCTTGCAAGGCAAAGTGGCAATTATAATGTCCTTATTATTGTCTAGATTCTGGTACAAGGTGGCCGTTTTACCAGTCCCAGATGTTATTTTACAAGATGTAAAACAAATGTGCATGTATTTTCTTTCGGGCGGTAAGGCTCATTTGGTGTCCTACGGAACGATTATAAATGACAGGACTAAAGGTGGTTTAGGTCTGCCAGATATACGGAGCAAAGTGAAGGCTTTGCGGCTGAAATTTATGGGCCGATTTTTCGATGATATACGATCTGCTGTATGGAAGACCTTCTTCAAGTTTTTCTTATCGAAATGGCAAAATCTGAACTGATCCATGCCTTTGTTTTATATGCCAGTGAATAAATCCCTGTTGTGCGGTATTCCTCCTTTTTACGCCGAAATGATGTTAGCCTGGTCAGACCTGAGGAAGAATGTAACTGTGTGTATTACAAATGCACAACGGGTTCTTTATCAACCTATTTTCTATAATCCAAACATCGCTATAGAGCAACACGCTCAAAACTTCGCCTTTTTTATTAGAGCAAAGTTGTTTTGTATTAAGGATTTTCTCTATATTGTTATCTGCGGGATTCTTCTAGAGAGTGCTATTGTTGAGATGGTGTTAGATGAATGTCCGGATGGAAATATTTCTGAAGTTGTTACTGTGTATGGCGCTATAAATTCTGCGATACCAATGGAATGGCTAAATATATTGGGTAGAATCAATAATTGCTCTGAGAGAGAGAGTGAATCCTGTATTACTGTGAAGGGGACTGTTTTTCAACTGCATATATTCACAAAGAGTATTTTGTACAAATATGTCAGACAGCATTTGATAAGGGAACCAACCTCTGTGGAATACTGGAGCAGGATGTTTCCTAATTTTGATCTTGGCATCGTGTGGCCACTTGTAGGTCTCATTGGAAAGAGTCCAGAATCAGTACAGCTGGACTGGAAAATTCTTCATAATGTCGTTTACACGAAAGAAAAGTTTTTTTCCGCATCGACTTAGTTGACTGTGACAAATGTAATCTATGTGATGGTGATGTAGAAGACTTGCTTCATTTATTTACTAATTGTCCTAATAATTCAGACTTTATAAAATATATCTACGATATTCTGGAAACATTATTCCGTTCTGTTCACCCAAGCGTTTTAAACCAGATGTCTCACCAGGAGCTGCGTCTGTTCGGAGTAACCAGGAAGATGAAAAATGTAAACTTCGTTTTGGGAAATATTGTCTGCAGTTGGGCCAGATTGGCAATGTACAAAACAAGAAATTTGATGGTCTATGAAGGAAAACAAGGGTCAGTCAAGGCTTTATTTAAGCCCTTATTAAAAACGAATATACTTTCTTCTAGTTTGTATTGGGGAAGACGTAAAGATTTGTTTAACAAGCACTACTTGAACAAAAATCCTTTCATCAAGTTAGATGCTACTGGTGAAATAATTGTAAACTTACCGGATTAGACACTGGAAAGCTGTGTGCAAGATATTAATGGAAGCCCTAACACTGTGATAAAAATGTTATTTATCTCAAGGCAAACTTGTAAGAAAATGTATGTACCGTTTCATGTATAATGAAGGAAAGAAAATATTTCTCAAGAAAAAAGGCACTCTGGACTTTGAATCCAGTGATCCGAGTTCAAATCTCGGTGGAACCTATATCTCTGAGTTCATCTGTTTTTGTGATTTGTGTACTGGGACAATTCTGAGAAATATGCAATGCTGCTCACATCCTGAGAACTCACCACATTACTTAAAGGTTTATCAGCTATGTTATGATTAAAGAAAACTGGAGGCCACAAAAGATCAATAACCTTGACATGTTTCCTGAAGCATGAGAAAGTGCCGATACGGGTTGTTGGATTGAGATAAAGCAAAGAGGTAAAGAAGTGGAGTGGTTGTGGGCAAATAGTTGATAGTCTGGTGTCATAAAATATGCAGTATTTTATTGACAGCGAAAATAATCAGGTCTTTCTCTTGAAAATGACGGCACCTTGTGATTTATACAGTGTGGGTTCCAAGTGAGGAAAATGTTATGCGAGAATTGTCCTGGCCAGAGGCGGCCATCTTTCTAGGGAGTAGTGTGCAGGTTTGTGATCACATGGTTCCATGGTGTAATGGTTAGCACTCTGAACTCTAAATGTTTAAGTCTCCTTGGATATTAACTCAACTTTTAAAAGAGAATGTGGACATTTTTGAACATTCCATTTTCATTTGATCTCCGCTTCCAACCGAAATTAAACATAGAGCGGACGGTTGGTATTTTGATGGAAATATAATTTCAGCGATATCTATGATTTATTCTGCTCTGACAGAGAGCGTTAAGGAGCTTCCATGGTGTAATGGTTAGATCTCTGGACTCTTGATCCAACGAGCATTAAGCAGGTTACTTGTTGTAATGGTTAGATCTCTGAACTCTGAATCCAGCGATCCGAGTTCAAATCTGGGTGGAACCTAACAGAACTTTCAAAAAAGAATGTGGACATTTTTAAACATTCCATTTGCATAAGCTCTCCGCTTCGAAGAGGTATCATAGAAATGGTCATGGCTCAAGGTAGTAGCGTGTAAGTTTGTGGTCAGATGGATTCATGGTGTAGTGGTTAGCTCTGTGGACTGTTAATGGAGCGATCCGAGCTCAAATCTCGTTGGAACTTAATTGAACTTTTGAAAAAGAATGTGGACTTTTTTGAAGATTCGATTTGCATTAGCTTATAGCTTCCAACCGAATTTAAACCCAGAAAGTACGGGTGCAATTTTGGTGGAAATTTGAACCCACTCTATGACTTATTCTTCTCTGATAGAAAGATTTAAGAAGGTTACATGGTGTAATGGTTAGTACTTTGGGCTTTGAATCCAGCGATCCGAGTTCAAATCTCGGTAGAACCTATATCTCTGATTTCATCTGTTTTTGTGATTTGTGTACTGGAATATTTCTGAGAAATATGCAATGCTGCGCACATCCTTGGCCCTCACCACATTACTTCAAGGTTTGTCAGCTAAGTTTTGATTAAAAAAAGACTGAAAACTGGAGACCATGAAAGATCAATAACCTTGACATGTTTGCTGAAGCATGGGAAAGTGCCGATACGGGTTGTTGGATTGAGATAAAGTAAAGAGGTAAAGAAGTGGAGTGGTTGTGGGCGAATAGTTGATAGTCTGGTGTCATAAAATATGCAGTATTTTGTTGACAGCGAAAATGATAAGGGCTTTCTCCTCAAAGATGACGTCACCTTGTGATGGATGCAGTGTGGGTGACAGTAAAGAAAATGTTATGCGAGAATTGCCCTGGCCAGAGGCGGCCATGGTTGTAGGGAGTAGTGTGCAGGTGTGCTATCATATTGTTCCATGGTGTAATGGTTAGGACTTTGGACTCTGAATCCAGCGATCCGAGTTCAAATCTCCGTTGAACCTAACTGAACTTTTCAAAAAGAATGTGGACATTTTTAAACATTCCATTTGCATTAGCTCTCGGCTTCCAAGAGGTATCATAGAAATGGTCATGGCTGTAGGTTTTAGCGTGTAAGTTTGTGGTCAGATGGTTCCATGGTTTAATGGTCTGCTCGAGTTCGGCTGTGACTGCCCAGGTGGTCGGACGTGTTTTGTGGGTTGGGAGTTGTTGTTGTTAGATATTTTCTGTGAGAACTGAGGGAGCGGCCTGCCTGTCAAGCCATGGCCTTTTCGGACCGTGCCCCTCGGCCGAATGCTGAATCCAAACGATGCTATCAGAAGGATTTAACGCTGAAAGTCGAGGTACAGGACACAAACTTTGTTACTGCGGAAAAGCTTATTCGTGAAATAGAGGAAGTATGTGGGCTCAACAGTTTTTATGCGTGTGTACCCAAGGGGACAACGGGTTACGAGATGTGTTGAAAGATGGTTTGACTGTGGAAGGACATGATTGCTGGTGCACGGAGTTGACAAAAAGATCGGTCGTGGTGTCCTTCATGCACTTGCCCAGCTACACAGGGGACAGCGAAATTTACGGAAAATTGAGTGAGTTGGGTATAGAGGCCATTTCGGATATTAGAAGGCGATATCACAAAGGGATGTGTGTTGCCGATGGCACTAGGTATGTGAGAGTTTTATTTCCACCTGAGATTAGGTCATTACCTTATGCAATGCGATTCAGAACGAGGATGGTTATGAATATTTTAAAACTGTTTGTAACAACCAAGTAAAAGTCTGCAGTATTTGTCTGTCTGATGAGCACTTGTATAAGCAGTGCCCTGAAATGTGTGATTGTCGTCCGTGCATTTGTGGCGATATGTATTGTGAAGCCTGCTGCTCTGTCGAATGTGAATGCATGGGGCACGTGGACGATGCCAAAACAACAGAGCAGAGAGCGCAGGACGGTGAAATTCAGCAGAACAATGACCAACCACACGACAAAAGGGTCATTGTTGAGACTAGCACCCAGTCCGTGTGGGATATGGAGGCGGCATCTCCGGGGGCGGACATTGGCAACCGCTGTGAGAACGTTGAGATGGGGGAGACAACAGGTAGGGAGGGTGCTCCACAACCCGATACTCAGATTTCCAGTGGGGAGACCTCGGATGATTGGCAGACTGTGCTGACAAAGAGGACAAGGAGACGAAGTGACAGTGTAGCAAATGTGGGGAAGGTAGGAACCGCTACAGTTCCCTCTAAACCCGTGGACACTGATTTTGAAAATGAAACTGATAGCAATAAACCAACTGGAAATTTAATGAAATCACAAAAACATATTAGAAGGCGCAGGATAGTCCCTGTGCCGAACCTGTCGAAGGCTAGAGTTCGTTCTTCCCCGTATACGAAAATTCATAACGTGTAAACCGATAACAATACTTATAACCATGGTGTTAATTGCATCTTTAAATTGCAATGGTTTACATAATATAGGCAAGTTGCGTAATATCTTGAGCAGAATGACAGCGGATATTGTGTGTCTACAAGAGACGTTTTGGAGCGACGAATTTGTAGACGACAATAAAAGCTTATTCAATGGCAAAGTATTCTTTAGTAACTGTCCCACGGGATTTAAGGGGGTAGCTACAATAGTATCAAATACCATCGCTGAAAAAGTGGTCACAGTAGAGCGGGATGACTGTGGGGGGCTTCTAAAGGTATCACTGGATTTTGACAAGGAAATTTTCCATATTGTGAATGTTTATGCCCCAAACAATGTGACAGAAAGAGCTGTATTTTTTCAGGACGTTGAAAAATAATTAATTACAGACAATGTTGTCCTAATCGGTGATTTTAACACAGTGTTAAATAAATTAGACAGGCCCTCAAACTTGCTAGAAAGTGATCGTGCTAGAAATGTATTGTTAGAAGTGGCAGACGCGTTTACTTTGAGAGATGTATGGCGTTTAAGAAACCCCGACAAGCGAGCTTTTTCTTGGCGCAGAAATGTAAATCATACTATCTGGAAACAGTGGTTCGGGTATATTCTGTCCAAGTGGTGTAAAATAAGTCATCCTGTATCGATTTTCTATACGACAGTACCGCGAAATTTGTTGCAATCTCTACCCATTTTTTACCGAGAGGTTCTCATAGCTTGGTCAGAATTGACCAAAATCAACGATTTGATTGTAAAGTCAACTAATGAAATTTTGTGTCAGCCTGTGTTTTTTAACCCAAGAGTTGTGGTCAATGGCAAAACACTTTTTTCTGATCTGTTCGTGAAATCCGGATTGTTCTGTTTGTGTGATTTTATCTACGAAGTCATTCCGGGCTTTATACCTGAGTGTGGTATAAATGAGATAATCTTAGATAAGTTCCCGGACACCGACATATTCAGGATAAAACTGTTATATACACTGATAAAAGATAGCTTACTCAAAGCGGGGCTGGACACTGTGTGGAGCAGCTAAAAAGCTAAATGTACAGTCTGTTCTCCTATCCTAATGGTAAAAAACAAAGAGATACCTATTTTGAATCTGAGCAGTAGGAAGTTCTACAATTTTTTTTAAACAGAACTATGCATCAACCCCTGTAACAGTAGCGTTTTGGCAGAGCGTTTTTCCGAATTATGATATTTCAGTGCACTTCCCCTATATAGCGCTGCCTGGTAAGAATCCAAAAGCCGTAGACCTTGATTACAGAATTTTGAACAATGTCATTTTTACAAAAGACAAGCTCTGGAAATTTGGACTGATTGATTCTAATGTATGTGATGTGTGTCAATCCGAAACAGAGGACTTGGTACATATGTTTTTAACTTGTAAATCTCTGTCATGTTTGCGGGATTATGTTTGGCGTTTGCTCGAAACGCTGTTTTGTAACACACCTGTCAACGTATTAGGTGACATCGGTTTTGAAAAGTTGTTCATCTTCGGTTTTTCATAAAAACTTGCAAATGTGAATTTTTATTTTGTAAACACTGTTTGTAGTCTAGCACGTTTAGCCATATTTAAATGCAGGAATAGCAAAATGCGCCACATTAACTCAGCAAATACCCTGCAAGTGTTCAATGGGATGCTAGCCAATTACATCAAATCGGCTAAAATGTACTGTTTTAATGTGCAACATGTTTCTGAAACACGGTATGTTACCAAGAACCCTGTTGTGCGTGTTAGCCGTGAAGGAGAATTAAAACTATTGCTTTAGAAATTATACATATGTGTAAATATCATGCATCGTTCCGAAAGTAGTGTTGGCTAGCCATTATCCTCTAAATGAATCATATCCTATAAATTCAGAATAATAAGGTAAGGTGGCATCAAATAGCAAAAAGCAATTATGAATCGGTCAGTGTATACTTGTCTGATATTTGTAAAACTACGCATTATTACGTCTCTTGTGTGATAAGTTATTTTAGTGAAATGGGCGTAGCAAATATATGTATCTCTGTATTTGTTTTCGGATGAATAAATATTTTTCAAAAGAAAAAAAAAGCAGTCTGAACTCTGAATCCAGCGATCCGAGTTCAAATCTCGGTGGAACCTAGCTGAAATTTTCAAAAAGAATGTGGACATTTTTAAACATTCAATTTTCATAGGCTCTCGGCTTCCAAGAGTGATTATAGAGATGGTCATGGCTCTAGGTAATGGCGTGTAAGTTTGTGGTCAGATGGTTCCATGGGTTAATGGTTAGCTCTGTGGACTGTCAAGGCAGCGATCCGAGCTCAAATCTTAACTTAATTGAAATTTTGAAAAAGAATGTGGACATTTTTGAAGATTCGATTTGCATTAGCTGATAGCTTCCAACCGAATGTAAACACAGAGGCTACGGTTGCAATTTTGGTGGAAATGTAATTTCAGTGCACTCTATGACTTATTCTTCCCTCACAAAGAGCTTTAAGCAGGTTCCATGGTGTAATGGTTAGCACTCTGGATTTCAATCCAGCGACCTTAACAAAAGATTGTGGACAATTTGAAACATTCAATTTGCATTAGCTCTCCGCTTCCAAGAGAATTTAAACATGTAGCCTATGCATGCTATTCTGGTGGAAATGTAATTTCAGAGCACTCTACAATTTATTCTGTTAATACTGACAGGTTCCATGGTGTAATGGTTAGCACTCTGGACCTTGAATCCAGCGATCCGAGTTCAAATCTCGGTGGAACCTATATCTATGATTTGATCTGTTTTTGTGACTTGTGTACTGGGATATTTCTGAGAAATATGCAATGCTGCACACATCCTTAGCATTCACCACAATATTTCAAGGTTTGTCAGCTAAGTTATAATGAATAGTAGACTGCAAACTGGAGGCCACAAAGGATCAATAACCTTGACATGTTTGCTGAAGCATGAGAAAGTGCCGATACGGGTTGTTGGATTGAGATAAAGCAAAGAGGTAAAGAAGTGGAGTGGTTTTTTTCAAATAGTTGATAGTCTGGTGTCATAAAACATGCAGTATTTTGTTGACAGCGAAAATAATAAGGGCTTTTTCCTCAAAGATGACGTCACCTTGTGCTGGATACAGTGTGGGTTCCCAGTAAGGAAAATATTATCCGAGATATGTCCTGGCCAGAGGCGGCCATGGTTCTAGGGAGTAGTGTGCAGGTGTGCGATCACATGGTTTCGTGGTGTAATGGTTAGCACTCTGGACTCTGAATCCAGCGATCTGAGTTCAAATCTCGGTGAACCTAACTGAACTGGGTTATGATTAAAAAAAGACTGAAACCTGGAAGCCACCAAAGATCAGTTACGTTGAAATGTTTGCTTAAGCATGAGAAAGTGCCGATACGGGTTGTTGGATTGTGATAAAGCAAAGAGGTAATGAAGTGTAATGGTTGTATTCAAATTGTTGATAGTCTAGTGTCATAAAATATGCAGTGTTTTATTGACAGCGAATATAAAAAGGGCTTTCTCCTGAAAGATGACTTCGCCTTGGGATGAATACAGTGTTGATTCCCAGTAAGGAAAATGTTACGTGAGAATTCCCCTGGCCAGCGGCGGCCATGGTTCTAGGGAGTAGTGTGCAGGTTTGTGATCACATGGTTGCATTGTGTAATGGTTAGCACTCCAAATGTAGAGATCCGTGTTTAAGTCTCCTTGGATATTAATTCAACTTTTAAAAGAGAATATGGACATTTTTGAATATTCCATTTACATTTGCTCCCCGCTTCCAACTGAATTTAAACATAGAGCGTTGGTTTGGTATTTTGGTGGAAATGTAATTTCAGCGGTATCTATGACTTAATCTGCCCTGACAGAGGGCGTTAAGGAGCTTCCATGGTGTAATGGTTAGAACTCTGGACTCTGCATCGAACGAGCATTAAGCAGGTTCCATGGTGTAATGGTTAGCTGTCTGAAATTTGAATCCAGGGATCCGAGTTCAAATCTGGGTGGAACCTAAGTGAAATTTTAAAAAAGAATGTAGACATTTTTGAAGATTCGATTTGCATTAGCTAATAGCTTCCAACGGAATTGAAAGACAGAGCGTATGGTTGGAATTTTGCTGGAAATGTAATTTCAGCACACTCTATGACTTATTCTTCTCTGACAGAGAGCTTTAAGCATTTTACATTGTTTAATGGTTAGCACTCTGGATTTCAATCCAGGGATCTTAAAAAGAGAATGTGGACAATTTGGAACATTCAATTTGCATCAGCTCTTTGTTTCCAAGAGAATTTACACATATGGACTATGCATGCTATTTTGGAGGAAATGTAATTTCAGCGCTCTCTATAAATATTTCTGCTAGTACTGAAGGTTCCATGGTGTAACGGTTTGCACTCTGGACTTTGAATCCAGCGATCCGAGTTCAAATCTCGGTGGAACCTATATATGTGATTTCATTTTCTTTGTGATTTATGTTTCTGAGAAATATGGAATGTTGCGCCCATTCTGAGCTTTCACCAAATTAATTCAAGGTTTGTGAGCTAAGTTGTGATGAAAAGTAGACTACAAACTGGAGGCCACAAAAGATCAATAACCTTGGCATGTTTGCTGAAGCATGAGAAAGTGCCGATACGGGTTGTTGGATTGAGATAAAGAAAAGAGATGAAGAAGTGTAGAGGTCGTGGGCAAATAGTTGATAGTCTGGTGTCATAAAACATGCAGTATTTTGTTGACAGCGAAAATAATAAGGGCTTTTTCCTCAAAGATGACGTCACCTTGTGCTGGATACAGTGTGGGTTCCCAGTAAGGAAAATGTTATCCGAGAATTCCCCTGGCCAGAGGCGGCCATGGTTCTAGGGAGTAGTGTGCAGGTGTGCGATCACATGGTTCCATGGTGTAATGGTTAGCACTCTGGACTCTGAATCCAGCGATCCGAGTTCAAATCTCGGTGGAACCTAACTGAACTTTTGAAAAAGGATGTGGACATTTTTAAACATTCCATTTGCATAAGCTCTCGGCTTCCAAGCGGTATCATAGAAATGATCGAGAACTGTGTTGACCTCGGTGGAGTGAAGACGTGTTTTCTCAGCTCGCTTGTAAGCCATCGGTGTGCAACAACAACGTTTTAGTTGTGTTCCCTTTTGCGTGAATCCGGACTCCAAACAGTGATATCTCGTTGAGTGGACATTTAGAAAGTGGGCTGCTGCCCTGCAGCGGCTACAGGTATGTCTAGACCAGTTACGTTTTCGCCTGCGAGCAGGCCTTTGAGAACTCTGTCTGTGGCCATATCTACCAAGAACAGCTCTGTATTTTCTACGGTAGTGCAGAGGGACTTTATTGCTGTGCTAGGTGATATAATAAATATAAAATCGGACCTTGTCACCTTTCAGAAAAACTATTTCAAGAAAATGTTTTATGTTCGTGTGACGACAATTGCAGCACACAATGCACTTGTAAACAGGGGAAGCTTTCTTCTCGGGGGAACGACATGGGATATTGTGCCTGCAAGCTCTGTGTATTTGAACCTGACGGTGCACTGGGCACCAGATGAAATGTCTGACGACTCGATTGCCGCGGCGTTAAAACCGTACGGAGAGTGTTTGGGGGTGAACAAACCCAAGTTTTCTGATGGTGAGCTGTCCCATGTGAGAACAGGCATTCGGGTATACAGATTCCGGTGTCACAATGAGCGATATGTCCCAAATTTCATCAACTTCGATGGGGACCTTGTTATGTTCACGTATCCAGGACAGAGATATGAATGTCGGAAATGTGGACAAAGTAGCCATAAGGCGGCGGAATGTATGGCGGTTTGGTGTAACAACTGCAATGGTTTTTCTCCGCACGAAAATCCACACAGTGAGAAAGATTGCGATGACTTGTGTCGCATGTGCGGATCGGAGCAGCACACGGTAAGTGATTGCTGTGCTCGTGCGTGGTCATACGCGGCGCGGGTGAAAGGCACAACTTCTGGACATGCTCGGGCTGCTAGAACACAAGGGAACGTCGAGATGGAGACAGCGGAAAGCAATGGGGACAATGCCTCTCCTTCTGACTCTGACGTTGACGTCCATTCTGACGCTGACGTCCATTCTGTCCTCGGATACCAGATAAATACCGTTGAAAACGAGGGCGATGATGTCCTGCTTGACGTTGATGACGACGTTGATGTAAACGTAAACGTGTCGGATTGTGGTGAAGGGACAAGAGAACATGCTGACGTCGTATGCACAGGTGCCGAACCTGTGTCTGCGGCTGACGATTCAGCGGAGCAGGTGGTTGATCCGGCATTTTCGTCACCAGATCCTGAAATTTCTACCCAGGTAAATGATTCGCGTCCGAAGTCAGATGTTAGAGTAGTACAGACCGATGTCCATAATGTGCGCTCACCCGAACCAGTGAAGCAAAAGAAGGCTAAACTGATGACAGGGAGTAAAAATGAGGGCGAGCAGGACGGCGTCTCTGACCACGCAGTAAATTGTGTTGTTTCTGGTATGGAAATATCTCCCCCACCGTCTGAAGATTGCGGAACTCTCCTCCTTGAGTATCGAAAGAAGAAGTCCGTCGCCGCCCGGGGACGGCGACGTTTGTCACGGGACTGAGTAGAATTTTTGCCACCTAGTAACATCACAATAGGTATGTTTGATTCCCTTCTCCTACTTTCCCTCATGTCGGCAATTCGCTTTGCAACACTAAATGTGAATGGATTAAGGGATAATGAAAAGCAGATTCAGCTGAAGAAATTTGTGTTTGACCATAGCATTGACATTTTGTTTTTACAAGAGACTCACTTTGAAAATTATAATGACACGAGAAGTTTAAAAATTCCAGGTGATTGTTGGTGGGCGTATGGGTCAAGTAGAAGTTGTGGGGTGGGGATTATAGTGAGATATTCTGTCGACTGTGTCATACGGAATGTAGTCAGGTGCCCGAGTGGTCGTTACATAAGTGTTAGAGCAGAAATCAACAATACCGCCCTTAACTTATTATGTATATATGCTCCTAATAATCCAAAAGACAGGAAAGATTTTATAACTCATTTGGATTGTTTAATGCGTGGAAGTGAAATTGTTATTCTTGGGGGTGATTTCAACTGTGTTGAAAACGTTGCATTAGACAGAATCGGTTCTGGTGACAATGTTAGAAATATTGGTGTTGAGGAAATCAGTATCTTAAAGAGCGATTTTGGTGTGTGTGATATTTTTAGAAAGTTTCATCCTAATAAGCAGTGTTACACTTGGTCAAGGGGCCAGTCTGCAAGCAGGTTAGACAGGTTCTATGTCCCTAATTGTATTCATGGTTATGTAACTTATTGTGACGTAACACACGTCTCCTTTTCTGATCACTCAAGCCCTGTTATTGACGTAAACTTTACGGATGTAATTTCTTGGGGCCCCTTTTATTGGAAGTGCAATATTTCTGTTCTCAATAACCACGATCTTGTGGCCAAAATAAATGAAGTGTATGCTAATATTTTTACTGACTATGTCAGCCATGATACAAGCCTAATAGAAAGATGGGAGTCTTTCAAAGAGGATTGCAAAGAAGCCATACGTATATTTTGCACTGAAAAATCATTAAGTAAAAAGCGTCAGTTGTATGAATTAGAAAAAGAACTTAATGCCTTAAAATCCAATCCCATTGTAAACGTTGACAGAATTGATAACATAAAGAGGACAATAAATGCGGAAGTGGGGAGAGGTAAAAAGAAAATGATCAAGGAACTTATTTGTCATGATGACGGTTCTGAGTCTCACAGGACTCAAGATGGAATTGCTGAATGTATTAGGTCGTACTACAAACGCTTGTACAGTAAGCAAGAAACCGATCCTGATTGTGAGGAGGATTTCTTGTTGGGATTACCCAAGTTAAATGACAACAGTAAACGTCTTTGCGAGGGTGTTATGACCAAGCAAGAGCTATTTGCTTCTGTAAATAGTATGTGTAAATATCGTTCACCGGGTTGTGATGGTCTACCGGCTGAGTTTTATGTAACGTTCTGGTCTTTAATTGGGGACGTTTTCACAGAGGTTGTTAACCACTGCTTTTGTTCCGGCTCCTTAAGTAAATCACAACGGACAGGTCTTATAACATTGTTGTGTAAAGACCCCGAGAATGCAAACAACATCAAGAATTGGAGGCCCATCAGTTTATTGAATGTGGATTACAAGATAATCTCAAAAGCACTTTGTAATCGTTTGAAAAGTGTTATCGAAACAATTGTGCTTCAAAGTCAAACGTGTGGTATTCCGGGTCGAAGTATTTTTGACAACTTACACCTCTTAAGGAATGTGTATGACTATGTCGAGCAAAAGGAATTAAAGGCATGCTTTTTGAATTTAGATCAAGAGAAGGCATTTGACAGGATCGACTGGTCCTTTTTGTTTAAGTGTTTAGAAAGATTTAATTTTGGCCCAGATTTTTGTAAATGGGTCCAATTGCTGTATACTGATATTTCCAGCAGTGTAATTGTAAATGGTCATATTACTGAATCCTTTACCTTAAGCAGAGGGGTTCGACAGGGCTGCTCATTGTCACCTTTATTATACGTTTTGTCCTTAGAGCCCTTTATAGCGGCGATTAGAGAGTCTAGCGCTATTGCAGGTGTACCTATGCCTGGAATCGCTAAACAGGCAAAAGTGTCGGCTTTTGCCGATGATACCACTGCTATTCTGTCTAAGGAGAGTTCCGTGCTGGAGGTCGTAAATTTGGCTGAAAAGTATGGCAAAGCCTCTGGGTCCAAACTAAACTTATCAAAAAGCACAAAGTTACCTATCGGTAATTGGGATGAATCCTTAGTTCCTGACGTGGGTCTTCAGACAGTTCGGAATTCAAAGATCTGCGGAGTATTTTTTGGAAAGGACCAGGCAGCACTCAACTCGGACCGCATTTTAAACAAAGTGAGAAAAAACGTGTGTTCATGGAACGGGAGATACCTTACTCTCAGAGGCAGAGCTGTTCTAATTAACACAGTGGCCTTAGCTGTATTGTGGTTCACAGCCCAGTGTGTTTTGCTTCCCTCTAAATGTATTACTCAGTGTTCCCAGACTGTGTTTAGTTTCTTGTGGGAGAGCAAACCAGAGAGTCTGAAAAGAGATGTTGTCTACAATAAATTCCGTAAAGGTGGCTTAAATGTCCATAATGTGGACTGTAAGGTTAAGGCCCTGGCCATTCGGCATATCTTGAAATTAGTGTATGGCACACCGGCTGATTGGAAATACTTTGCTATATATTGGCTAGAATTTTCTTTGAGAAACGTTTGTTCTGGGTTTTCCAGGCTAAATATTCCACATTCAGACCATGTACCTCCATTCTACAGACATGCGTTGAAAGCTTGGCAGGAATTTTATCAGGGTCAGCAATTACCTCATGTTATGTACACTAGTAAGTATGTATATAGTCACCTCATTAGTAAGATTGTCGAGTGTCCCAAAGTTATGCTAAAATCCCCCAACCTTAAGTGGGATATCATTTGGAAAACTGTATTTGACGCCTTTTTGGATCATAACTTAATTAACTTTTGTTACAAACTTGTACACGATATTCTGCCTGTCAAGGAGCGATTGTTAAGACGAAGTGTTGCCATTGATGATATGTGCGTGTTCTGTTCCGATTCAGAAACACAAGACCACTTGTTTGTACAGTGTAAAGTTGTCGGGGAAGTGTTCAATGAGTTCAGCCGGATTTTTGTTCTATATGGAGGCTACTTACCCAAGCTTGACAAAGAAACATTAATATTTAAGAACTTAAACGCTCCTGTTTGTAAAGAGATAAATTCCGTTTTGCTGTATTTGATATGTGTGTTACAATTTTGTACTTGGTGTGCCAGAAACGAGATTGTGTTTCAAAACAAAAGTAGAACCGTACAGTCTATTGTGGTTGCTGCTAAAGCTATGATTAGAACAAGGGTACATGTGGACTTTTATAGATTGACAAAGTCACACTTTAAGAGGGTATGGTGCAGGAATTCCGTTTTCTGTAAGCTGGACAATGATAAATTAGTATGTCTTTTAGAATAAGACAAAAGGACCTATAAAACTCCTAGGCTGCCCTAATACTTTAGCTGTGATACTTTCTTTTTAGTTGGGCAAACCTATGATTTTTCCAATTTAGTTGTTTTCATTGTATTTATTTAGACTTGTGCTGAAATATGTATGTAGCTTTATGGGAATAAAATCTACATTTCCAAAAAAAAAAAATAGAAATGATCATGGCTCTAGGTGGTAGAGCTCCTTAGCCCTCACCACATTACTTCAAGGTTCGTCAGCTGGGTTATGATTAAAAAAAGACTGAAACCTGGAAGCCACCAAAGATCAGTTACGTTGACATGTTTGCTTAAGCATGAGAAAGTGCCGATACGGGTTGTTGGATTGTGATAAAGCAAAGAGGTAATGAAGTGTAATGGTTGTATTCAAATTGTTGATAGTCTAGTGTCATAAAATATGCAGTGTTTTATTGACAGCGAATATAAGAAGGGCTTTCTCCTGAAAGATGACTTCGCCTTGGGATGAATACAGTGTTGATTCCCAGTAAGGAAAATGTTACGTGAGAATTCCCCTGGCCAGCGGCGGCCATGGTTCTAGGGAGTAGTGTGCAGGTTTGTGATCACATGGTTGCATTGTGTAATGGTTAGCACTCTGAACTCCGAATGTAGAGATCCGTGTTTAAGTCTCCTTGGATATTAATTCAACTTTTAAAAGAGAATGTGGACATTTTTGAATATTCCATTTACATTTGCTCCCCGCTTCCAACTGAATTTAAACATAGAGCGTTGGTTTGGTATTTTGGTGGAAATGTAATTTCAGCGGTATCTATGACTTAATCTGCCCTGACAGAGGGCGTTAAGGAGCTTCCATGGTGTAATGGTTAGAACTCTGGACTCTGCATCGAACGAGCATTAAGCAGGTTCCATGGTGTAATGGTTAGCTGTCTGAAATTTGAATCCAGGGATCCGAGTTCAAATCTGGGTGGAACCTAAGTGAAATTTTAAAAAAGAATGTAGACATTTTTGAAGATTCGATTGGCATCAGCTCTTGGTTTCCAAGAGAATTTAAACATATGGACTATGCATGCTATTTTGGAGCAAATGTAATTTCAGCGCTCTCTATAAATATTTCTGCTAGTACTGAAGGTTCCATGGTGTAACGGTTTGCACTCTGGACTTTGAATCCAGCGATCCGAGTTCAAATCTCGGTGGAACCTATATATGTGATTTCATTTTCTTTGTGATTTATGTTTCTGAGAAATATGGAATGTTGCGCACATTCTGAGCTTTCACCAAATTAATTCAAGGTTTGTGAGCTAAGTGGTGATGAAAAGTAGACTACAAACTGGAGGCCACAAAAGATCAATAACCTTGGCATGTTTGCTGAAGCATGAGAAAGTGCCGATACGGGTTGTTGGATTGAGATAAAGAAAAGAGGTAAAGAAGTGTAGAGGTCGTGGGCAAATAGTTGATAGTCTGGTGTCATAAAACATGCAGTGTTTTGTTGACAGAGAAAACAATAAGGGCTTTCTCCTCAAAGATGACGTCACCTTGTGCTGGATACAGTGTGGGTTCCCAGTAAGGAAAATGTTAAGCGAGAATTGACCTAGCCAGAGGCGGCCATTTTTCTAGGGAGTAGTGTGCAGGTTTTGCGATCACATGGTTCCATGGTGTAATGGTTAGCACTCTGGACTCTGAATCCAGCGATCCGAGTTCAAATCTCGGTGGAACCTAGCTGAAATTTTCAAAAAGAATGTGGACATTTTTAAACATTCAATTTGCATAGGCTCTTGGCTTCCAAGAGTGATTATAGAAATGGTAATGGGGTGTAAGTTTGTGGTCAGATGGTTCCATGGGTTAATGGTTAGCTCTGTGGACTGTCAAGGCAGCGATCCGAGCTCAAATCTTAACTTCATTGAAATTTTGAAAAAGATTGTGGACATTTTTGAAGATTCGATTTGCATTAGCTGATAGCTTCCAACCGAATGTAAACACAGAGGCTATGGTTGCAATTTTTGGTGGAAATGTAATTTCAGTGCACTCTATGACTTATTCTTCCCTCACAGAGAGCTTTAAGCAGGTTCCATGGTGTAATGGTTAGCACTCTGGATTTCAATCCAGCGACCTTAACAAAAGATTGTGGACAATTTAAAACATTCAATTTGCAATAGCTCTCCGCTTCCAAGAGAATTTAAACATGTAGCCTATGCATGCTATTCTGGTGGAAATGTAATTTCAGAGCACTCTACAATTTATTCTGTTAATACCGACAGGTTCCATGGTGTAATGGTTAGCACTCTGGACTTTGAATCCAGCGATCCGAGTTCTAATCTCGGTGGAACCTATATCTATGATTTGATCTGTTTTTGTGACTTGTGTACTGGGATATTTCTGAGAAATATGCAATGCTGCACACATCCTTTGCATTCACCACAATATTTCAAGGTTTGTCAGCTCAGTTATAATGAAAAGTAGACTGCAAACTGGAGGCCACAAAAGATCAATAACCTTGACATGTTTGCTGAAGCATGAGAAAGTGCCGATACGGGTTGTTGGATTGTGATAAAGCAAAGAGGTAAAGAAGTGGAGTGGTTTTTTTCAAATAGTTGATAGTCTGGTGTCATAAAACATGCAGTATTTTGTTGACAGCGAAAATAATAAGGGCTTTCTCCTCAAAGATGACGTCACCTTGTGATGGATACAGTGTGGGTTCCCAGTAAGGAAAATATTATCCGAGAATTGCCCTGGCCAGAGGCGGCCATGGTTCTAGGGAGTAGTGTGCAGGTGTGCGATCACATGGTTCCATGGTGTAATGGTTAGCACTCTGGACTCTGAATCCAGCGATCCGAGTTCAAATCTCGGTGGAACCTAACTGAACTTTTGAAAAAGGATGTGGACATTTTTAAACATTCCATTTGCATAAGCTCTCGGCTTCCAAGCGGTATCATAGAAATGATCATGGCTCTAGGCGGTAGAGCTCCTTAGCCCTCACCACATTACTTCAAGGTTCGTCAGCTGGGTTATGATTAAAAAAAGACTGAAACCTGGAAGCCACCAAAGAGCAGTTACGTTGACATGTTTGCTTAAGCATGAGAAAGTGCCGATACGGGTTGTTGGATTGTGATAAAGCAAAGAGGTAATGAAGTGTAATGGTTGTATTCAAATTGTTGATAGTCTCGTGTCATAAAATATGCAGTGTTTTATTGAAAGCGAATATAAAAAGGGCTTTCTCCTGAAAGATGACTTCGCCTTGGGATGAATACAGTGTTGATTCCCAGTAAGGAAAATGTTACGTGAGAATTCCCCTGGCCAGCGGCGGCCATGGTTCTAGGGAGTAGTGTGCAGGTTTGTGATCACATGGTTGCATTGTGTAATGGTTAGCACTCTGAACTCCGAATGTAGAGATCCGTGTTTTAGTCTCCTTGGATATTAATTCAACTTTTAAAAGAGAATGTGGACATTTTTGAATATTCCATTTACATTTGCTCCCCGCTTCCAACTGAATTTAAACATAGAGCGTTGGTTTGGTATTTTGGTGGAAATGTAATTTCAGCGGTATCTATGACTTAATCTGCCCTGACAGAGGGCGTTAAGGAGCTTCCATGGTGTAATGGTTAGAACTCTGGACTCTGCATCGAACGAGCATTAAGCAGGTTCCATGGTGTATTGGTTAGCTGTCTGAAATTTGAATCCAGGGATCCGAGTTCAAATCTGGGTGGAACCTAAGTGAAATTTTAAAAAAGAATGTAGACATTTTTGAAGATTCGATTTGCATTAGCTAATAGCTTCCAACGGAATTGAAAGACAGAGCGTATGGTTGGAATTTTGCTGGAAATGTAATTTCAGCACACTCTATGACTTATTCTTCTCTGACAGAGAGCTTTAAGCATTTTACATTGTTTAATGGTTAGCACTCTGGATTTCAATCCAGGGATCTTAAAAAGAGAATGTGGACAATTTGGAACATTCAATTTGCATCAGCTCTTGGTTTCCAAGAGAATTTAAACATATGGACTATGCATGCTATTTTGGAGCAAATGTAATTTCAGCGCTCTCTATAAATATTTCTGCTAGTACTGAAGGTTCCATGGTGTAACGGTTTGCACTCTGGACTTTGAATCCAGCGATCCGAGTTCAAATCTCGGTGGAACCTATATATGTGATTTCATTTTCTTTGTGATTTATGTTTCTGAGAAATATGGAATGTTGCGCACATTCTGAGCTTTCACCAAATTAATTCAAGGTTTGTGAGCTAAGTTGTGATGAAAAGTAGACTACAAACTGGAGGCCACAAAAGATCAATAACCTTGGCATGTTTGCTGAAGCATGAGAAAGTGCCGATACGGGTTGTTGGATTGAGATAAAGAAAAGAGGTAAAGAAGTGTAGCGGTCGTGGGCAAATAGTTGATAGTCTGGTGTCATAAAACATGCAGTATTTTGTTGACAGAGAAAACAATAAGGGCTTTCTCCTCAGAGATGACGTCACCTTGTGCTGGATACAGTGTAGGTTCCCAGTAAGGAAAATGTTAAGCGAGAATTGACCTAGCCAGAGGCGGCCATTTTTCTAGGGAGTAGTGTGCAGGTTTTGCGATCACATGGTTCCATGGTGTAATGGTTAGCACTCTGGACTCTGAATCCAGCGATCCGAGTTCAAATCTCGGTGGAACCTAGCTGAAATGTTCAAAAAGAATGTGGGCATTTTTAAACATTCAATTTGCATAGGCTCTTGGCTTCCAAGAGTGATTATAGAAATGGTCATGGCTCTAGGTAATAGCGTGTAAGTTTGTTGTCAGATGGTTTCATGGGTTAATGGTTAGCTCTGTGGACTGTCAAGGCAGCGATCCGAGCTCAAATCTTAACTTCATTGAAATTTTGAAAAAGAATGTGGACATTTTTGAAGATTCGATTTGCATTAGCTGATAGCTTCCAACCGAATGTAAACACAGAGGCTATGGTTGCAATTTTGGTGGAAATGTAATTTCAGTGCACTCTATGACTTATTCTTCCCTCACAGAGAGCTTTAAGCAGGTTCCATGGTGTAATGGTTAGCACTCTGGATTTCAATCCAGCGACCTTAACAAAAGATTGTGGACAATTTAAAACATTCAATTTGCATTAGATCTCCGCTTCCAAGAGAATTTAAACATGTAGCCTATGCATGCTATTCTGGTGGAAATGTAATTTCAGAGCACTCTACAATTTATTCTGTTAATACCGACAGGTTCCATGGTGTAATGGTTAGCACTCTGGACTTTGAATCCAGCGATCCGAGTTCTAATCTCGGTGGAACCTATATCTATGATTTGATCTGTTTTTGTGACTTGTGTACTGGGATATTTCTGAGAAATATGCAATGCTGCACACATCCTTTGCATTCACCACAATATTTCAAGGTTTGTCAGCTCAGTTATAATGAAAAGTAGACTGCAAACTGGAGGCCACAAAAGATCAATAACCTTGACATGTTTGCTGAAGCATGAGAAAGTGCCGATACGGGTTGTTGGATTGTGATAAAGCAAAGAGGTAAAGAAGTGGAGTGGTTTTTTTCAAATAGTTGATAGTCTGGTGTCATAAAACATGCAGTATTTTGTTGACAGCGAAAATAATAAGGGCTTTCTCCTCAAAGATGACGTCACCTTGTGATGGATACAGTGTGGGTTCCCAGTAAGGAAAATATTATCCGAGAATTGCCCTGGCCAGAGGCGGCCATGGTTCTAGGGAGTAGTGTGCAGGTGTGCGATCACATGGTTCCATGGTGTAATGGTTAGCACTCTGGACTCTGAATCCAGCGATCCGAGTTCAAATCTCGGTGGAACCTAACTGAACTTTTGAAAAAGGATGTGGACATTTTTAAACATTCCATTTGCATAAGCTCTCGGCTTCCAAGCGGTATCATAGAAATGATCATGGCTCTAGGCGGTAGAGCTCCTTAGCCCTCACCACATTACTTCAAGGTTCGTCAGCTGGGTTATGATTAAAAAAAGACTGAAACCTGGAAGCCACCAAAGAGCAGTTACGTTGACATGTTTGCTTAAGCATGAGAAAGTGCCGATACGGGTTGTTGGATTGTGATAAAGCAAAGAGGTAATGAAGTGTAATGGTTGTATTCAAATTGTTGATAGTCTCGTGTCATAAAATATGCAGTGTTTTATTGAAAGCGAATATAAAAAGGGCTTTCTCCTGAAAGATGACTTCGCCTTGGGATGAATACAGTGTTGATTCCCAGTAAGGAAAATGTTACGTGAGAATTCCCCTGGCCAGCGGCGGCCATGGTTCTAGGGAGTAGTGTGCAGGTTTGTGATCACATGGTTGCATTGTGTAATGGTTAGCACTCTGAACTCCGAATGTAGAGATCCGTGTATTAGTCTCCTTGGATATTAATTCAACTTTTAAAAGAGAATGTGGACATTTTTGAATATTCCATTTACATTTGCTCCCCGCTTCCAACTGAATTTAAACATAGAGCGTTGGTTTGGTATTTTGGTGGAAATGTAATTTCAGCGGTATCTATGACTTAATCTGCCCTGACAGAGGGCGTTAAGGAGCTTCCATGGTGTAATGGTTAGAACTCTGGACTCTGCATCGAACGAGCATTAAGCAGGTTCCATGGTGTATTGGTTAGCTGTCTGAAATTTGAATCCAGGGATCCGAGTTCAAATCTGGGTGGAACCTAAGTGAAATTTTAAAAAAGAATGTAGACATTTTTGAAGATTCGATTTGCATTAGCTAATAGCTTCCAACGGAATTGAAAGACAGAGCGTATGGTTGGAATTTTGCTGGAAATGTAATTTCAGCACACTCTATGACTTATTCTTCTCTGACAGAGAGCTTTAAGCATTTTACATTGTTTAATGGTTAGCACTCTGGATTTCAATCCAGGGATCTTAAAAAGAGAATGTGGACAATTTGGAACATTCAATTTGCATCAGCTCTTGGTTTCCAAGAGAATTTAAACATATGGACTATGCATGCTATTTTGGAGCAAATGTAATTTCAGCGCTCTCTATAAATATTTCTGCTAGTACTGAAGGTTCCATGGTGTAACGGTTTGCACTCTGGACTTTGAATCCAGCGATCCGAGTTCAAATCTCGGTGGAACCTATATATGTGATTTCATTTTCTTTGTGATTTATGTTTCTGAGAAATATGGAATGTTGCGCACATTCTGAGCTTTCACCAAATTAATTCAAGGTTTGTGAGCTAAGTTGTGATGAAAAGTAGACTACAAACTGGAGGCCACAAAAGATCAATAACCTTGGCATGTTTGCTGAAGCATGAGAAAGTGCCGATACGGGTTGTTGGATTGAGATAAAGAAAAGAGGTAAAGAAGTGTAGCGGTCGTGGGCAAATAGTTGATAGTCTGGTGTCATAAAACATGCAGTATTTTGTTGACAGAGAAAACAATAAGGGCTTTCTCCTCAGAGATGACGTCACCTTGTGCTGGATACAGTGTAGGTTCCCAGTAAGGAAAATGTTAAGCGAGAATTGACCTAGCCAGAGGCGGCCATTTTTCTAGGGAGTAGTGTGCAGGTTTTGCGATCACATGGTTCCATGGTGTAATGGTTAGCACTCTGGACTCTGAATCCAGCGATCCGAGTTCAAATCTCGGTGGAACCTAGCTGAAATGTTCAAAAAGAATGTGGGCATTTTTAAACATTCAATTTCCATAGGCTCTTGGCTTCCAAGAGTGATTATAGAAATGGTCATGGCTCTAGGTAGGCGTGTAAGTTTGTTGTCAGATGGTTCCATGGGTTAATGGTTAGCTCTGTGGACTGTCAAGGCAGCGATCCGAGCTCAAATCTTAACTTCATTGAAATTTTGAAAAAGATTGTGGACATTTTTGAAGATTCGATTTGCATTAGCTGATAGCTTCCAACCGAATGTAAACACAGAGGCTATGGTTGCAATTTTTGGTGGAAATGTAATTTCAGTGCACTCTATGACTTATTCTTCCCTCACAGAGAGCTTTAAGCAGGTTCCATGGTGTAATGGTTAGCACTCTGGATTTCAATCCAGCGACCTTAACAAAAGATTGTGGACAATTTGAAACATTCAATTTGCATTAGCTCTCCGCTTCCAAGAGAATTTAAACATGTAGCCTATGCATGCTATTCTGGTGGAAATGTAATTTCAGAGCACTCTACAAGTTATTCTGTTAATACTGACAGGTTCCATGGTGTAATGGTTAGCACTCTGGACTTTGAATCCAGCGATCCGAGTTCAAATCTCGGTGGAACCTATATCTATGATTTGATCTGTTTTTGTGACTTGTGTACTGGGATATTTCTGAGAAATATGCAATGCTGCACACATCCTTTGCATTCACCACAATATTTCAAGGTTTGTCAGCTAAGTTATAATGAATAGTAGACTGCAAACTGGAGGCCACAAAAGATCAATAACCTTGACATGTTTGCTGAAGCATGAGAAAGTGCCGATACGGGTTGTTGGATTGTGATAAAGCAAAGAGGTAAAGAAGTGGAGTGGTTTTTTTCAAATAGTTGATAGTCTGGTGTCATAAAACATGCAGTATTTTGTTGACAGCGAAAATAATAAGGGCTTTTTCCTCAAAGATGACGTCACCTTGTGATGGATACAGTGTGGGTTCCCAGTAAGGAAAATATTATCCGAGAATTGCCCTGGCCAGCGGCGGCCATGGTTCTAGGGAGTAGTGTGCAGGTGTGCGATCACATGGTTCCATGGTGTAATGGTTAGCACTCTGGACTCTGAATCCAGCGATCCGAGTTCAAATCTCGGTGGAACCTAACTGAACTTTTGAAAAAGGATGTGGACATTTTTAAACATTCCATTTGCATAAGCTCTCGGCTTCCAAGCGGTATCATAGAAATGATCATGGCTCTAGGTGGTAGAGCTCCTTAGCCCTCACCACATTACTTCAAGGTTCGTCAGCTGGGTTATGATTAAAAAAAGACTGAAACCTGGAAGCCACAAAAGATCAGTTACGTTGACATGTTTGCTTAAGCATGAGAAAGTGCCGATACGGGTTGTTGGATTGTGATAAAGCAAAGAGGTAATGAAGTGTAATGAAGTGTAATGGTTGTATTCAAATTGTTGATAGTCTCGTGTCATAAAATATGCAGTGTTTTATTGACAGCGAATATAAAAAGGGCTTTCTCCTGAAAGATGACTTCGCCTTGGGATGAATACAGTGTTGATTCCCAGTAAGGAAAATGTTACGTGAGAATTCCCCTGGCCAGCGGCGGCCATGGTTCTAGGGAGTAGTGTGCAGGTTTGTGATCACATGGTTGCATTGTGTAATGGTTAGCACTCTGAACTCCGAATGTAGAGATCCGTGTTTAAGTCTCCTTGGATATTAATTCAACTTTTAAAAGAGAATGTGGACATTTTTGAATATTCCATTTACATTTGCTCCCCGCTTCCAACTGAATTTAAACATAGAGCGTAGGTTTGGTATTTTGGTGGAAATGTAATTTCAGCGGTATCTATGACTTAATCTGCCCTGACAGAGGGCGTTAAGGAGCTTCCATGGTGTAATGGTTAGAACTCTGGACTCTGGATCCAACGAGCATTAAGCAGGTTCCATGGTGTAATGGTTAGCTGTCTGAAATTTGAATCCAGGGAACCGGGTTCAAATCTGGGTGGAACCTAAGTGAACTTTTAAAAAAGAATGTAGACATTTTTGAAGATTCGATTTGCATTAGCTAATAGCTTCCAACGGAATTGAAAGACAGAGCGTATGGTTGGAATTTTGCTGGAAATGTAATTTCAGCACACTCTATGACTTATTCTTCTCTGACAGAGAGCTTTAAGCATTTTACATTGTTTAATGGTTAGCACTCTGGATTTCAATCCAGGGATCTTAAAAAGAGAATGTGGACAATTTGGAACATTCAATTTGCATCAGCTCTTGGTTTCCAAGAGAATTTAAACATATGGACTATGCATGCTATTTTGGAGCAAATGTAATTTCAGCGCTCTCTATAAATATTTCTGCTAGTACTGAAGGTTCCATGGTGTAACGGTTTGCACTCTGGACTTTGAATCCAGCGATCCGAGTTCAAATCTCGGTGGAATCTATATATGTGATTTCATTTTCTTTGTGATTTATGTTTCTGAGAAATATGGAATGTTGCGCACATTCTGAGCCTTCACCAAATTAATTCAAGGTTTGTCAGCTAAATTATGATGAAAAGTAGACTACAAACTGGAGGCCACAAAAGATCAATAACCTTGGCATGTTTGCTGAAGCATGAGAAAGTGCCGATACGTGTTGTTTGATTGAGATAAAGGAAAGAGGTAAGGAAGTGTAGCGGTTGTGGGCAAATAGTTGATAGTCTGGTTTCGTAAAATATGCAGTATTTTATTGACAACGAAAATATTAAGGGCTTTCTTCTGAAAGATGACGTCACCTTGTGATGGGTACAGTTTGTGTCCCGAACACATCCTTGGCCCTCACCACATTACTTCAAGGTTTGTCAGCAAATTTATAATGAAAAGTAGACTGCAAACTGGAGGCCACAAAAGATCAATAACCTTGACATCTTTGCTGAAGCATGAGAAAGTGCCGATACGGGTTGTTGGATTGAGATAAAGAAAAGAGGTAAAGAAGTGTAGCGGTCGTGGGCAAATAGTTGATAGTCTGGTGTCATAAAACATGCAGTATTTTGTTGACAGAGAAAACAATAAGGGCTTTCTCCTCAAAGATGACGTCACCTTGTGCTGGATACAGTGTGGGTTCCCAGTAAGGAAAATGTTAAGCGAGAATTGACCTAGCCAGAGGCGGCCATTTTTCTAGGGAGTAGTGTGCAGGTTTTGCGATCACATGGTTCCATGGTGTAATGGTTAGCACTCTGGACTCTGAATCCAGCGATCCGAGTTCAAATCTCGGTGTAACCTAGCTGAAATGTTCAAAAAGAATGTGGGCATTTTTAAACATTCAATTTCCATAGGCTCTCGGCTTCCAAGAGTGATTATAGAGATGGTCATGGCTCTAGGTAATAGCGTGTAAGTTTGTTGTCAGATGGTTTCATGGGTTAATGGTTAGCTCTGTGGACTGTCAAGGCAGCGATCCGAGCTCAAATCTTAACTTCATTGAAATTTTGAAAAAGAATGTGGACATTTTTGAAGATTCGATTTGCATTAGCTGATAGCTTCCATCCGAATGTAAACACAGAGGCTATGGTTGCAATTTTGGTGGAAATGTAATTTCAGTGCACTCTATGACTTATTCTTCCCTCACAGAGAGCTTTAAGCAGGTTCCATGGTGTAATGGTTAGCACTCTGGATTTCAATCCAGCGACCTTAACAAAAGATTGTGGACAATTTAAAACATTCAATTTGCATTAGCTCTCCGCTTCCAAGAGAATTTAAACATGTAGCCTATGCATGCTATTCTGGTGGAAATGTAATTTCAGAGCACTCTACAATTTATTCTGTTAATACTGACAGGTTCCATGGTGTAATGGTTAGCACTCTGGACTTTGAATCCAGCGATCCGAGTTCAAATCTCGGTGGAACCTATATCTATGATTTGATCTGTTTTTGTGACTTGTGTACTGGGATATTTCTTAGAAATATGCAATGCTGCACACATCCTTAGCATTCACCACAATATTTCAAGGTTTGTCAGCTAAGTTATAATGAAAAGTAGACTGCAAACTGGAGGCCACAAAAGATCAATAACCTTGACATGTTTGCTGAAGCATGAGAAAGTGCCGATACGGGTTGTTGGATTGTGATAAAGCAAAGAGGTAAAGAAGTGGAGTGGTTTTTTTCAAATAGTTGATAGTCTGGTGTCATAAAACATGCAGTATTTTGTTGACAGCGAAAATAATAAGGGCTTTTTCCTCAAAGATGACGTCACCTTGTGATGGATACAGTGTGGGTTCCCAGTAAGGAAAATATTATCCGAGAATTGCCCTGGCCAGCGGCGGCCATGGTTCTAGGGAGTAGTGTGCAGGTGTGCGATCACATGGTTCCATGGTGTAATGGTTAGCACTCTGGACTCTGAATCCAGCGATCCGAGTTCAAATCTCGGTGGAACCTAACTGAACTTTTGAAAAAGGATGTGGACATTTTTAAACATTCCATTTGCATAAGCTCTCGGCTTCCAAGCGGTATCATAGAAATGATCATGGCTCTAGGTGGTAGAGCTCCTTAGCCCTCACCACATTACTTCAAGGTTCGTCAGCTGGGTTATGATTAAAAAAAGACTGAAACCTGGAAGCCACAAAAGATCAGTTACGTTGACATGTTTGCTTAAGCATGAGAAAGTGCCGATACGGGTTGTTGGATTGTGATAAAGCAAAGAGGTAATGAAGTGTAATGAAGTGTAATGGTTGTATTCAAATTGTTGATAGTCTCGTGTCATAAAATATGCAGTGTTTTATTGACAGCGAATATAAAAAGGGCTTTCTCCTGAAAGATGACTTCGCCTTGGGATGAATACAGTGTTGATTCCCAGTAAGGAAAATGTTACGTGAGAATTCCCCTGGCCAGCGGCGGCCATGGTTCTAGGGAGTAGTGTGCAGGTTTGTGATCACATGGTTGCATTGTGTAATGGTTAGCACTCTGAACTCCGAATGTAGAGATCCGTGTTTAAGTCTCCTTGGATATTAATTCAACTTTTAAAAGAGAATGTGGACATTTTTGAATATTCCATTTACATTTGCTCCCCGCTTCCAACTGAATTTAAACATAGAGCGTAGGTTTGGTATTTTGGTGGAAATGTAATTTCAGCGGTATCTATGACTTAATCTGCCCTGACAGAGGGCGTTAAGGAGCTTCCATGGTGTAATGGTTAGAACTCTGGACTCTGGATCCAACGAGCATTAAGCAGGTTCCATGGTGGAATGGTTAGCTGTCTGAAATTTGAATCCAGGGAACCGGGTTCAAATCTGGGTGGAACCTAAGTGAACTTTTAAAAAAGAATGTAGACATTTTTGAAGATTCGATTTGCATTAGCTAATAGCTTCCAACGGAACTGAAAGACAGAGCGTATGGTTGGAATTTTGCTGGAAATGTAATTTCAGCACACTCTATGACTTATTCTTCTCTGACAGAGAGCTTTAAGCATTTTACATTGTTTAATGGTTAGCACTCTGGATTTCAATCCAGGGATCTTAAAAAGAGAATGTGGACAATTTGGAACATTCAATTTGCATCAGCTCTTGGTTTCCAAGAGAATTTAAACATATGGACTATGCATGCTATTTTGGAGCAAATGTAATTTCAGCGCTCTCTATAAATATTTCTGCTAGTACTGAAGGTTCCATGGTGTAACGGTTTGCACTCTGGACTTTGAATCCAGCGATCCGAGTTCAAATCTCGGTGGAATCTATATATGTGATTTCATTTTCTTTGTGATTTATGTTTCTGAGAAATATGGAATGTTGCGCACATTCTGAGCCTTCACCAAATTAATTCAAGGTTTGTCAGCTAAATTATGATGAAAAGTAGACTACAAACTGGAGGCCACAAAAGATCAATAACCTTGGCATGTTTGCTGAAGCATGAGAAAGTGCCGATACGTGTTGTTTGATTGAGATAAAGGAAAGAGGTAAGGAAGTGTAGCGGTTGTGGGCAAATAGTTGATAGTCTGGTTTCGTAAAATATGCAGTATTTTATTGACAACGAAAATATTAAGGGCTTTCTTCTGAAAGATGACGTCACCTTGTGATGGGTACAGTTTGTGTCCCGAACACATCCTTGGCCCTCACCACATTACTTCAAGGTTTGTCAGCAAAGTTATAATGAAAAGTAGACTGCAAACTGGAGGCCACAAAAGATCAATAACCTTGACATGTTTGCTGAAGCATGAGAAAGTGCCGATACGGGTTGTTGGATTGAGATAAAGAAAAGAGGTAAAGAAGTGTAGCGGTCGTGAGGAAATAGTTGATAGTCTGGTGTCATAAAACATGCAGTATTTTGTTGACAGAGAAAACAATAAGGGCTTTCTCCTCAAAGATGACGTCACCTTGTGATGGATGCAGTGTGGGTTCCCAGTAAGGAAAATGTTAAGCGAGAATTCCCCTTGCCAGACGCGGCCATTTTTCTAGGGAGTAGTGTGCAGGTTTTGCGATCACATGGTTCCATGGTGTAATGGTTAGCACTCTGGACTCTGAATCCAGCGATCCGAGTTCAAATCTCGGTGGAACGTAGCTGTAATTTTCAAAAAGATTGTGGACATTTTTAAACATTCAATTTGCATAGGCTCTCGGCTTCCAAGAGTGATTATAGAGATGGTCATGGCTCTAGGTAATAGCGTGTAAGTTTGTGGTCAGATGGTTCCATGGGTTAATCGTTAGCTCTGTGGACTGTCAAGGCAGCGATCCGAGCTCAAATCTTAACTTAATTGAAATTTTGAAAAAGAATGTGGACATTTTTGAAGATTCGATTTGCATTAGCTGATAGCTTCCAACCGAATGTAAACACAGAGGCTATGGTTGCAATTTTGGTGGAAATGTAATTTCAGTGCACTCTATGACTTATTCTTCCCTCACAAAGAGCTTTAAGCAGGTTCCATGGTGTAATGGTTAGCACTCTGGATTTCAATCCAGCGACCTTAACAAAAGATTGTGGACAATTTAAAACATTCAATTTGCATTAGCTCTCCGCTTCCAAGAGAATTTAAACATGTAGCCTATGCATGCTATTCTGGTGGAACTGTAATTTCAGAGCACTCTTCATATTATTCTCTTAATACTGACAGGTTCCATGGTGTAATGGTTAGCACTCTGGACTTTGAATCCAGCGATCCGAGTTCAAATCTCTGTGGAACCTATATCTATAATTTGATCTGTTTTTGTGATTTCTGCACTGGAATATTTCTGAGAAACATGGAACGCTGCACACATCCTTAGCCCTCACCACATTACTTCAAGGTTTGTCAGCAAAGTTATAATGAAAAGCAGACTGCAAACTGGAGGCCACAAAAGATCAATAACCTTGACATGTTTGCTGAAGCATGAGAAAGTGCCGATACGGGTTGTTGGATTGAGATAAAGAAAAGAGGTAAAGAAGTGTAGCGGTCGTGGGCAAATAGTTGATAGTCTGGTGTCATAAAACATGCAGTATTTTGTTGACAGAGAAAACAATAAGGGCTTTCTCCTCAAAGATGACGTCACCTTGTGATGGATGCAGTGTGGGTTCCCAGTAAGGAAAATGTTAAGCGAGAATTGACCTAGCCAGAGGCGGCCATTTTTCTAGGGAGTAGTGTGCAAATTTTGCGATCACATGGTTCCATGGTGTAATGGTTAGCACTCTGGACTCTGAATCCAGCGATCCGAGTTCAAATCACGGTGTAACCTAGCTGAAATGTTCAAAAAGAATGTGGGCATTTTTAAACATTCAATTTGCATAGGCTCTCGGCTTCCAAGAGTGATTATAGAAATGGTCATGGCTCTAGGTAATAGCGTGTAAGTTTGTTGTCAGATGGTGTCATGGGTTAATGGTTAGCTCTGTGGACTGTCAAGGCAGCGATCCGAGCTCAAATCTTAACTTCATTGAAATTTTGAAAAAGAATGTGGACATTTTTGAAGATTCGATTTGCGGATACTGCTGTGATGGCCGAGTGGTTAAGGCGTTGGACTTAGAGAGGTTCGGCTGTGACTGCCTTGTGGTCGGACGTGTTTTGGGTGCTGCGAGTTGGTCTTGTTGTTGGCGTTGTTTTCCCGAGGGGCCTGGCTTTTTCGCTATGGCCTCCTCAAACATGAATCGGCATTCCCGGAATGGAAGTTTGTACCAGAAGGATTTATCGTTACTTGTGGAGGTTGGAGACAACAGGAGAATATCGGCTGAAAAGGTGATTGCGGAAATTGAACATGTTTGTGGACTAAACAGTCTTCTTGCATGTGTGCCGAAAGGTACCGTTGGGTTCGAGATTACTGTGGCAGAGAAAGAAGTGTGTGATTTATTGAAAGATGGGATTACGGTAGAGGGCCAGGAGTGTTCGTGCACAGAAGTTACAAGAAGGTCTGTGGTCGTGTCATTCATGCACTTATCGAGCTATGTGCAGGACAGCGAAATTAGAGCCAAACTCTTGGAAATGAATGTGGAAACGGTGACGGAAATCAAACGGCGCTTTTACAAAGGTACCAATATAGCCGATGGAACAAGGTATGTGCGTGTTGTTCTTCCACCAAATGTGAAATCGTTGCCGTATGCCATGAAGTTTAGCACGGGAAACAGCTACGAATATTTTCGTGTTGTACATGACAATCAAATAAAGGTCTGCTCCTTGTGCTTGTCCGACGATCGTTTATTTAAGGATTGCCCAGAATTTCGCTGCCATACCTGTTTGCGCCAAGGCCACATGGCAAAGGCGTGCGCCACCCCCCGGTGTGAGAATTGTGGTAAAGCAGGTGAAAGGTGTTACTGCGAAGGGTGTTTCGATTGCAACTGTTCCCCTTGCATATGCAATGAACACATAGAATGTGGCACCTGTAACATGTTTACTTGCCAGTGCTCACAATCGGAGAATGATGAACGGGTGGCCAACAAGGCGAAAACAGTTCACGACGACGAAGGTAGGCATGAAAGCCTGCAAGCGCCCGAGCTCCAGATATTCTTGAGACCCAGCTCGCGGCAACGACCGGTAATGAAAGAGCAGATCCAGAGCAGCAGGCGCTGGAGAGCGGAGATCTCGTGCCTGTTCTCCCTGAGTGTGGTGGCGACAACAATGACCCGGACTGCAGGGTAACAAGTGGTGCGATGAGGGTTGAGCAAGAGGAGGGGAGAGACAGCGATTGTGGAGACATAGACTCCTCACAAGGATCGGGATTTTCTGAGGTGATCAGCAAACGTAGACGACGGTACAAACCCCAGCCGAATCTAAACAAAGCGAGAAGGATGGTCCCATACAAGAAGAAGGATAATATGTAAACTGACACTAATGGTTTTCCTCTTAAGAATTGTCATCATGGCGGTATGTCTATGCTTTTTCACTCTTTTTCTTATGTTTACTTTTGCCACATTGAATTGTAATGGACTCAGGGATATAAATAAGTTAAAGGAAGTTCTGAACCATCATATTACTTCAGACCTTATTGCGCTACAGGAAACACACTGGGATGATGCTTTCATAGAAAACATTAAACACGTTATCGACGGCGATATATATTATAGTAATTCTCCAGACAAGTTTAAAGGTGTAGCCTTTGTGATCAGAAAACAACATAAACATTACATTAAGGACGTTTATTTCAGTGACTCAGGTCGTTGTATTAAGGTAACAGTTTCTATTCAGGGAAATGAAATCGATGTCATCAATGTTTACGCTCCGAATTCTGTTGCGGAGAGAACTGACTTTTTTAAAAATCTAGTGCATGTAGTGAGCGATAGACCTCTCATCATGATGGGCGATTTTAACACGGTTTTTGCACGGGAGGATCGCTCAAGCCTTACTTTGGAGTCCGATAAGTCTAGGGCGGTATTATGCAATACTATGCAGACTTACAATCTAGCAGATTTGTGGCGTACAAGGCATCCTGATAAAACTGGTTTTACGTGGCGACGTCATGTGGACGGTGTGTTGCGCCAGAGTAGAATAGATCATTGTTTAATTTCTAGGCAGTTGTTGGCTAGTTGTCAATACGTCAATATAAAATTTTCTCCCTATAGTGACCATTCCATCGTCTATGCAAAGTTTGAATTTTCTAGTGTGGAAAGAGGCCCTGGCCTATATGTTTTTAATAACACGTTGTTAAATGACGATGGTTTTTGCTCTGCCGTGAATCAGCTAATTGACAAACAGTTGACTTGTCCGTTGTATGTTCACGACATTTGTACATGGTGGGATAACCTTAAGTACAAAATCAAGACCTTTTCACAGTCATATGGCAAAAGACGTCAGAAGAAAAAATACGAAGAAATTAATGCTATTCAGAGAAAATTAGACCATGAGTATAGACGTGCCAGTGTTGTGCCTAATTATGATTTAAAGTATATTGTGCAACTTGAGGGTGAACTCGAGGTTTTTGAAAAGGAGAAGTGTAAGGGTGCTATTTTACGATCTAAAGCCCTCTATGTAGACGAGAGTGATAAAAACACAAAGTATTTCCTGAATTTGGAAAAACACAAACAACAAGATAAAACCATAAAAAGCTTGACGGCGTCAAATGGCAGTACTGTATCAGATTGTAGAGGCATTTTGGGCGAAGTGTACTCATATTATACTAGCTTGTACAAGTACGACCCGATTGATGAAGAAGCCAAGAAATCTGTGTTAGGGTCTATAGATGTATCCTTAAATGAAGAAAATAGGCTCCTGTGAGAGCAGCCTCTAACATTGGAAGAAATGACAACATCCTTGGGTGGTATGGCCGGTAATAAAAGCCCGGGTAATGACGGATTGACGGTGGAGTTTTATCGCCACTTTTGGGGACTTTTAGGCCCAATTCTTTTTGATGTTTATGAGGATATCTTCAACAGAGGGCAGCTGACAAGAGTAATGAAAAGTGGAGTTATTTCACTTATTTACAAGCAGAGAGGAGACAGGTCCCTCCTTAAAAACTGGCGCCCAATCAGCCTACTCAACGTGGATTATAAAATAATTTCTAGGTGTATGGCCAACCGACTTAAGAAAGTCATTGGAACTATCGTTAATGAATGTCAAACATGTTGTGTTCCCGGTAGGGATATAGCCGACACAATATGCAGTCTACGTGATGCCTTGTACTATGTAGAAAACGATGAAGTCGAAGCATATTTTATTAAACTCGATCAAGAGAAAGCCTTCGACCGAGTAGCACATGGGTTTTTAAATGATGTTTTAACACAGTATGGATTTGGTGATAACTTTCGCAGGTGGATTTCAATTTTCTACACCGACATAAGGTCTTCTGTAAAGTGCAATGGGCATGTGACCCAATATTTTTCCGTATGTAAATCTGTGCGACAGGGTTGCCCCATATCCGCACTATTGTATGTTCTTAGCGTTGAGCCTTTAGGCTCATTATTAAGACGATCACCAGATGTAAAGGGTATCGATATCCCTGGCATGAACACACAATGTTTGCTATTTCAGCATGCAGACGACGCAACTGTAACTGTCTGTAATCGTTCTTCGGTTAAAAGTGTGTTGCGTGTTGTCAATAAATATTGTGAGGCTTCAAATGCCAAGGTAAATTTTGAAAAATCTGAAATTTATTGTTGTGGTATTAATGACAACGTTGACAAAATCGAAAACATTCCTGTTGTAAAGGACTCAATAAAAGTCTTAGGCGTGCATCTTGGTCCGAACCAAAACGTATGCAATGAGCGAAATTGGACAGAAAAGCTCAAAAGTGTAAAGTGCACTGTTAATATGTGGAAACAACGCAAATTGTCCTTGCAAGGCAAAGTGGCAATTATAATGTCCTTATTATTGTCTAGATTCTGGTACAACGTGGCCGTTTTACCAGTCCCAGATGTTATTTTACAAGATGTAAAACAAATGTGCATGGATTTTGTTTGGGGCGATAAGGCTCATTTGGTGTCCTACGGAACGATTATAAATGACAGGACTAAAGGTGGTTTAGGTCTGCCAGATATACGGAGCAAAGTGAAGGCTTTGCGGCTGAAATTTATGGGCCGTTTTTTCGATGATACCCGGTCTGCTGTATGGAAGACCTTCTTCAAGTTTTTCTTATCGAGATGGCAAAATCTGAACCTATACATGCCTTTGTTTTATATGTCATTGAATAAATCCCTGTTGTGCGGTATTCCTCCTTTTTACGCCGAAATGATGTTAGCCTGGTCAGACCTGCGGAAAAATGTAACTGTGTGTATTACAAATGCACAACAGGTTCTTTATCAACCTATTTTCTATAATCCAAACATCGCTATAGAGCAACACGCTCAAACCTTCGACTTTTTTATTAGACCAAAGTTGTTTTGTATTAAGGATTTTCTCTATATTGTTATCTGCGGGTTTCTTCCAGAAAGTGCTATTGTTGAGATGGTGTTAGATGAATGTCCGGATGCAAATATTTCTAAAGTTGTTACTGTGTATGGCGCTATAAAGTCTGCGATACCAATGGAATGGCTAAATATATTGGGTAGAATCAATAATTGCTCTGAGAGAGAGAGTGAACCCTGTATCACTGTGAAGGGAACTGTTTTTCAACTGCATACATTCACAACAGGTATTTTGTACAAATATGTCAGACAACATTTGATAAGGGAAGCAGCCTCTGTGAGATACTGGAGCAGGGTGTTTCCTAATTTTGATGTTGGCATTGTGTGGCCACTTGTAGGTCTCCCTGGAAAGAGTCCAGAATCGGTACAGCTGGACTGGAAAATTCTTCATAATGTCGTTTACACGAAAGAAAAGCTTTTCCGCATCGGTTTAGTTGACTGTGACACATGTAATCTGTGTGATGGTGATGTAGAAGACTTGCTTCATTTATTTACTAATTGTCCTAATAATTCAGACTTTATAAAATATATCTGCGATATTCTGGAAACATTATTCCGTTCTGTTCACCCAAGCGTTTTAAACCAGATGTCTCACCAGGAGCTCTTGCTGTTCGGAGTAACGAGGAAGGTGAAATGTGTAAATTTCGTTTTTGTCAATATTGTCTGCAGTTTGGCCAGATTGGCAATGTACAAAACAAGAAATTTGATGGTGTATGACGGAAAACAAGGGTCAGTTAAGGCTTTATTTAAGTCCTTATTAAAAACAAATATACTTTCCTCTAGTTTGTATTGGGGAAAACGTAAAGATTTGTTTGACAAGCACTACTTGAACAAAAATCCTTTCATCAAGATAAATGCTACTGGTGAACTAATTATAAACTTGCCAGATTAGACACTGGAAAGCTGTGTACAAGATATTAATGGAAGCCCTAACACTGTGATAAAAATGTTTTTAATCTCAGGGCAAACTTGTAAGAAAATGTCTGTACCGTTTCATGTATACTGAAGGAAATAAAATATTTCTCAAGAAAAAAAAAACTCTGGACTTTGAATCCAGCGATCCGAGTTCAAATCTCGGTGGAACCTATATCTATAATTTGATCTGTTTTTGTGTTTTCTGCACTGGAATATTTCTGAGAAATATGGAACGCTGCACACATCCTTAGCCCTCACAACATTACTTCAAGGTTTGTCAGCTAAATTATAATGAAAAGTAGACTGCAAACTGGAGGCCACAAAAGATCAATAACATTGACATCTTTGCTGAAGCATGAGAAAGTGCCGATACGGGTTGTTGGATTGAGATAAAGGAAAGAGGTAAAGAAGTGTAGCGGTTGTGGGCAAATAGTTGATAGTCTGGTTTCGTAAAATATGCAGTATTTTATTGATAACTAAAGTATTAAGGGCTTTCTTCTGAAAGATGACGTCACCTTGTGATGGGTACAGTGTGTGTCCCGAACACATCCTTGGCCCTCACCACATTACTTCAAGGTTTGTCAGCAAAGTTATAATGAAAAGTAGACTGCAAACTGGAGGCCACAAAAGATCAATAACCTTGACATGTTTGCTGAAGCATGAGAAAGTGCCGATACGGGTTGTTGGATTGAGATAAAGAAAAGAGGTAAAGAAGTGTAGCGGTCGTGGGCAAATAGTTGATAGTCTGGTGTCATAAAACATGCAGTATTTTGTTGACAGAGAAAACAATAAGGGCTTTCTCCTCAAAGATGACGTCACCTTGTGATGGATGCAGTGTGGGTTCCCAGTAAGGAAAATGTTAAGCGAGAATTGCCCTAGCCAGACGCGGCCATTTTTCTAGGGAGTAGTGTGCAGGTTTTGCGATCACATGGTTCCATGGTGTGATGGTTAGCACTCTGGACTCTGAATCCAGCGATCCGAGTTCAAATCTCGGTGGAACCTAGCTGAAATTTTCAAAAAGAATGTGGACATTTTTAAACATTCAATTTGCATAGGCTCTCGGCTTCCAAGAGTGATTATAGAGATGGTCATGGCTCTAGGTAATAGCGTGTAAGTTTGTGGTCAGATGGTTCCATGGTTTAATGGTTAAATCTGTGGACTGTCAAGGCAGCGATCCGAGCTCAAATCTTAACTTAATTGAAATTTTGAAAAAGAATGTGGACATTTTTGAAGATTCGATTTGCATTAGCTGATAGCTTCCAACCGAATGTAAACACAGAGGCTATGGTTGCAATTTTGGTGGAAATGTAATTTCAGTGCACTCTATGACTTATTCTTCCCTCACAAAGAGCTTTAAGCAGGTTCCATGGTGTAATGGTTAGCACTCTGGATTTCAATCCAGCGACCTTAACAAAAGATTGTGGACAATTTGAAACATTCAATTTGCAATAGCTCTCCGCTTCCAAGAGAATTTAAACATGTAGCCTATGCATGCTATTCTGGTGGAAATGTAATTTCAGAGCACTCTACAATTTATTCTGTTAATACTGACAGGTTCCATGGTGTAATGGTTAGCACTCTGGACTTTGAATCCAGCGATCCGAGTTCAAATCTCTGTGGAACCTATATCTATAATTTGATCTAATTTTGTGATTTCTGCACTGGAATATTTCTGAGAAATATGCAATGCTGCACACATCCTTAGCCCTCACAACATTACTTCAAGGTTTGTCAGCAAAGTTATAATGAAAAGTAGACTGCAAACTGGAGGCCACAAAAGATCAATAACCTTGACATGTTTGCTGAAGCATGAGAAAGTGCCGATACGGGTTGTTGGATTGAGATAAAGCAAAGAAGTGGAGTGTTTTTTTTCAAATAGTTGATAGTCTGGTCTCATAAAATATGCAGTATTTTATTGACAGCGAACATAAAAAGGGCTTTTTCCTCAAAGATGAGGTCACGTCACGTGATGGATACAGTGTGGATTCCCAGTAATAAAATGTTAAGGGAGAAATGACCTGGCCAGCGGCGGCCATGGTTCTAGGGAGTAGTGTGCAGGTTTGTGATCACATGGTTGCATTGTGTAATGGTTAGAACTCTGAACTCCAAATGCAGAGATCCGTGTTTAAGTCTCCTTGGATATTAATTCAACTTTTAAAAGAGAATGTGGATATTTTTGAACATACCATTTACATTTGCTCTCCGCTTCCAACTGAATTTAAACATAGAGCGTATGTTTGGTATTTTGGTGGAAATGTAATTTCAGCGGTATCTATGACTTAATCTGCTGTGACAGAGAGCGTTAAGGAACTTCCATGGTGTAATGGTTAGAACTCTGGACTCTGGATCCAACGAGCATTAAGCAGGTTTCATGTTGTAATGGTTAGCTCTCTGAACATTGAATCCAGGGATCCGAGTTCCAATCTGGGTGGAACCTAAGTGAACTTTTAAAAAAGAATGTAGACATTTTTGAAGATTCGATTTGCATTAGCTTATAGATTCCAACGGAATTGAAAGACAGAGCGTATGGTTGGAATTTTGCTGGAAATGTAATTTCAGTGCACTCTATGACTTATTCTTCTCTGACAGAGAGCTTTAAGCATTTTACATGGTTTAATGGTTAGCACTCTGGATTTTGAATCCATCGATCCGTGTTCAAATATCGGTGAAAGCTATGTCTGTGATTTCATCTGTTTTTGTGATTTGTGTACTGGGTTATTTCTGAGAAACATGCAATGCTGCGCTCATACTTAGCCCTCACAACATTACTTCAAGGTTTGTCAGCAAAGTTATAATGAAAAGTAGACTGCAAACTGGAGGTCACAAAAGATCAATAACATTGACACATTAGCTGAAGCATGAGAAAGTGCCGATACGGGTTGTTGGATTGAGATAAAGGAAAGAGGTAAAGAAGTGTAGCGGTTGTGGGCAAATAGATGATAGTCCGGTTTCGTAAAATATGCAGTATTTTATTGACAACGAAAATATTAAGGGCTTTCTTCTGAAAGATGACGTCACCTTGTGATGGGTACAGTGTGTGTCCCGAACACATCCTTGGCCCTCACCACATTACTGCAAGGTTTGTCAGCAAAGTTATAATGAAAAGTAGACTGCAAACTGGAGGCCACAAAAGATCAATAACCTTGACATGTTTGTTGAAGCATGAGAAAGTGCCGATACGGGTTGTTGGATTGAGATAAAGAAAAGAGGTGAGGAAGTGTAGCGGTCGTGGGCAAATAGTTGATAGTGTGGTGTCATAAAACATGCAGCATTTTGTTGAAAGAGAAAATATTAAGGGCTTTCTTCTGAAAGATGACGTCACCTTGTGATGGGTACAGTGTGTGTCCCGAACACATCCTTGGCCCTCACCACATTACTGCAAGGTTTGTCAGCAAGGTTATAATGAAAAGTAGACTGCAAACTGGAGGCCACAAAAGATCAATAACCTTGACATGTTTGCTGAAGCATGAGAAAGTGCCGATACGGGTTGTTGGATTGAGATAAAGAAAAGAGGTAAAGAAGTGTAGCGGTCGTGGGCAAATAGTTGATAGTCTGGTGTCATAAAACATGCAGTATTTTGTTGACAGAGAAAACAATAAGGGCTTTCTCCTCAAAGATGACGTCACCTTGTGATGGATGCAGTGTGGGTTCCCAGTAAGGAAAATGTTAAGCGAGAATTGACCAAGCGAGGGGCGGCCACTTTTCTAGGGAGTAGTGTGCAGGTTTTGCGATCACATGGTTCCATGGTGTAATGGTTAGCACTCTGGACTCTGAATCCAGCGATCCGAGTTCAAATCTCGGTGGAACCTAACTGAAATTTTCAAAAAGATTGTGGACATTTTCAAACATTTAATTTGCATAGGCTCTCGGCTTCCAGGAGTGATTATAGAGATGGTCATGGCTCTAGGTAATAGCGTGTAAGTTTGTGGTCAGATGGTTCCATGGTTTAATGGTTAGCTCTGTGGACTGTCAAGGCAGCGATCCGAGCTCAAATCTTAACTTAATTGAAATTTTGAAAAAGAATGTGGACATTTTTGAAGATTCGATTTGCATTAGCTGATAGCTTCCAACCGAATGTAAACACAGAGGCTATGGTTGCAATTTTGGTGGAAATGTAATTTCAGTGCACTCTATGACTTATTCTTCCCTCACAGGGAGCTTTAAGCAGGTTCCATGGTGTAATGGTTAGCACTCTGGATTTCAATCCAGCGACCTTAACAAAAGATTGTGGACAATTTGAAACATTCAATTTGCAATAGCTCTCCGCTTCCAAGAGAATTTAAACATGTAGCCTATGCATGCTATTCTGGTGGAAATGTAATTTCAGAGCACTCTACAATTTATTCTGTTAATACTGACAGGTTCCATGGTGTAATGGTTAGCACTCTGGACTTTGAATCCAGCGATCCGAGTTCAAATCTCGGTGGAACCTATATCTATAATTTGATCTGTTTTTGTGATTTCTGCACTGGAATATTTCTGAGAAACATGGAACGCTGCACACATCCTTAGCCCTCACCACATTACTTCAAGGTTTGTCAGCAAAGTTATAATGAAAAGTAGACTGCAAACTGGAGGCCACAAAAAATCAATAACCTTGACATGTTTGCTGAAGCATGAGAAAGTGCCGATACGGGTTGTTGGATTGAGATAAAGAAAAGAGGTAAAGAAGTGTAGCGGTCGTGGGCAAATAGTTGATAGTCTGGTGTCATAAAACATGCAGTATTTTGTTGACAGAGAAAACAATAAGGGCTTTCTCCTCAAAGATGACGTCACCTTGTGATGGATGCAGTGTGGGTTCCCAGTAAGGAAAATGTTAAGCGAGAATTGACCTAGCGAGAGGCGGCCACTTTTCTAGGGAGTAGTGTGCAGGTTTTGCGATCACATGGTTCCATGGTGTAATGGTTAGCACTCTGGACTCTGAATCCAGCGATCGGAGTTCAAATCTCGGTGGAACCTAACTGAAATTTTCAAAAAGATTGTGGACATTTTCAAACATTTAATTTGCATAGGCTCTCGGCTTAAAAGAGTGATTATAGAGATGGTCATGGCTCTAGGTAATAGCGTGTAAGTTTGTGGTCAGATGGTTCCATGGTTTAATGGTTAGCTCTGTGGACTGTCAAGGCAGCGATCCGAGCTCAAATCTTAACTTAATTGAAATTTTGAAAAAGAATGTGGACATTTTTGAAGATTCGATTTGCATTAGCTGATAGCTTCCAACCGAATGTAAACACAGAGGCTATGGTTGCAATTTTGGTGGAAATGTAATTTCAGTGCACTCTATGACTTATTCTTCCCTCACAGGGAGCTTTAAGCAGGTTCCATGGTGTAATGGTTAGCACTCTGGATTTCAATCCAGCGACCTTAACAAAAGATTGTGGAGAATTTGAAACATTCAATTTGCAATAGCTCTCCGCTTCCAAGAGAATTTAAACATGTAGCCTATGCATGCTATTCTGGTGGAAATGTAATTTCAGAGCACTCTACAATTTATTCTGTTAATACTGACAGGTTCCATGGTGTAATGGTTAGCACTCTGGACTTTGAATCCAGCGATCCGAGTTCAAATCTCGGTGGAACCTAAATCTATAATTTGATCTGTTTTTGTGATTTCTGCACTGGAATATTTCTGAGAAACATGGAACGCTGCACACATCCTTAGCCCTCACAACATTACTTCAAGGTTTGTCAGCAAAGTTATAATGAAAAGTAGACTGCAAACTGGAGGCCACAAAAGATCAATAACATTGACATATTTGCTGAAGCATGAGAAAGTGCCGATACGGTTTGTCGGATTGAGATAAAGGAAAGAGGTAAAGAAGTGTAGCGGTTGTGGGCAAATAGTTGATAGTCTGGTTTCGTAAAATATGCAGTATTTTATTGACAACGAAAATATTAAGGGCTTTCTTCTGAAAGATGACGTCACCTTGTGATGGGTACAGTGTGTGTCCCGAACACATCCTTGGCCCTCACCACATTACTTCAAGGTTTGTCAGCAAAGTTATAATGAAAAGTAGACTGCAAACTGGAGGCCACAAAAAATCAATAACCTTGACATGTTTGCTGAAGCATGAGAAAGTGCCGATACGGGTTGTTGGATTGAGATAAAGAAAAGAGGTAAAGAAGTGTAGCGGTCGTGGGCAAATAGTTGATAGTCTGGTGTCATAAAACATGCAGTATTTTGTTGACAGAGAAAACAATAAGGGCTTTCTCCTCAAAGATGACGTCACCTTGTGATGGATGCAGTGTGGGTTCCCAGTAAGGAAAATGTTAAGCGAGAATTGACCTAGCGAGAGGCGGCCACTTTTCTAGGGAGTAGTGTGCAGGTTTTGCAATCACATGGTTCCATGGTGTAATGGTTAGCACTCTGGACTTTGAATCCAGCGATCCGAGTTCAAATCTCGGTGGAACCGAGATATATCAATGATTTCATCTGATTTTGTGATTTCTGCACTGGAATATTTCTGAGAAATATGCAATGCTGCACACATCCTTAGCCCTCACCACATTACTTCAAGGTTTGTCAGCAAAGTTATAATGAAAAGTAGACTGCAAACTGGAGGCCACAAAAGATCAATAACCTTGACATGTTTGCTGAAGCATGAGAAAGTGCCGATACGGGTTGTTGGATTGAGATAAAGCAAAGAAGTGGAGTGGTTTTTTTCAAATAGTTGATAGTCTGGTCTCATAAAATATGCAGTATTTTATTGACAGCGAACATAAAAAGGGCTTTTTCCTCAAAGATGAGGTCACGTCACGTGATGGATACAGTGTGGATTCCCAGTAATAAAATGTTAAGGGAGAAATGACCTGGCCAGCGGCGGCCATGGTTCTAGGGAGTAGTGTGCAGGTTTGTGATCACATGGTTGCATTGTGTAATGGTTAGAACTCTGAACTCCAAATGCAGGGATCCGTGTTTAAGTCTCCTTGGATATTAATTCAACTTTTAAAAGAGAATGTGGATATTTTTGAACATACCATTTACATTTGCTCTCCGCTTCCAACTGAATTTAAACATAGAGCGTTTGTTTGGTATTTTGGTGGAAATGTAATTTCAGCGGTATCTATGACTTAATCTGCTGTGACAGAGAGCGTTAAGGAACTTCCATGGTGTTATGGTTAGAACTCTGGACTCTGGATCCAACGAGCATTAAGCAGGTTTCATGTTGTAATGGTTAGCTCTCTGAACATTGAATCCAGGGATCCGAGTTCCAATCTGGGTGGAACCTAAGTGAACTTTTAAAAAAGAATGTAGTCATTTTTGAAGATTCGATTTGCATTAGCTTATAGCTTCCAACGGAATTGAAAGACAGAGCGTATGGTTGGAATTTTGCTGGAAATGTAATTTCAGCGCACTCTATGACTTATTCTTCTCTGAGAGAGAGCTTTAAGCATTTTACATGGTTTAATGGTTAGCACTCTGGATTTTGAATCCATCGATCCGTGTTCAAATATCGGTGAAAGCTATGTCTGTGATTTCATCTGTTTTTGTGATTTGTGTACTGGGTTATTTCTGAGAAACATGCAATGCTGCGCTCATACTTAGCCCTCACAACATTACTTCAAGGTTTGTCAGCAAAGTTATAATGAAAAGTAGACTGCAAACTGGAGGCCACAAAAGATCAATAACATTGACATATTAGCTGAAGCATGAGAAAGTGCCGATACGGTTTGTCGGATTGAGATAAAGGAAAGAGGTAAAGAAGTGTAGCGGTTGTGGGCAAATAGTTGATAGTCTGGTTTCGTAAAATATGCAGTATTTTATTGACAACGAAAATATTAAGGGCTTTCTTCTGAAAGATGACGTCACCTTGTGATGGGTACAGTGTGTGTCCCGAACACATCCTTGGCCCTCACCACATTACTTCAAGGTTTGTCAGCAAAGTTATAATGAAAAGTAGACTGCAAACTGGAGGCCACAAAAAATGAATAACCTTGACATGTTTGCTGAAGCATGAGAAAGTGCCGATACGGGTTGTTGGATTGAGATAAAGAAAAGAGGTAAAGAAGTGTAGCGGTCGTGGGCAAATAGTTGATAGTCTGGTGTCATAAAACATGCAGTATTTTGTTGACAGAGAAAACAATAAGGGCTTTCTCCTCAAAGATGACGTCACCTTGTGATGGATGCAGTGTGGGTTCCCAGTAAGGAAAATGTTAAGCGAGAATTGACCTAGCGAGGGGCGGCCACTTTTCTAGGGAGTAGTGTGCAGGTTTTGCGATCACATGGTTCCATGGTGTAATGGTTAGCACTCTGGACTCTGAATCCAGCGATCCGAGTTCAAATCTCGGTGGAACCTAGCTGTAATTTTCAAAAAGATTGTGGACATTTTCAAACATTCAATTTGCATAGGCTCTCGGCTTCCAAGAGTGATTATAGAGATGGTCATGGCTCTAGGTAATAGCGTGTAAGTTTGTGGTCAGATGGTTTCATGGTTTAATGGTTAGCTCTGTGGACTGTCAAGGCAGCGATCCGAGCTCAAATCTTAACTTAATTGAAATTTTGAAAAAGAATGTGGACATTTTTGAAGATTCGATTTGCATTAGCTGATAGCTTCCAACCGAATGTAAACACAGAGGCTATGGTTGCAATTTTGGTGGAAATGTAATTTCAGTGCACTCTATGACTTATTCTTCCCTCACAGAGAGCTTTAAGCAGGTTCCATGGTGTAATGGTTAGCACTCTGGATTTCAATCCAGCGACCTTAACAAAAGATTGTGGACAATTCGAAACATTCAATTTGCATTAGCTCTCCGCTTCCAAGAGAATTTAAACATGTAGCCTATGCATGCTATTCTGGTGGAAATGTAATTTCAGAGCACTCTACAATTTATTCTGTTAATACTGACAGGTTCCATGGTGTAATGGTTAGCACTCTGGACTTTGAATCCAGCGATCCGAGTTCAAATCTCGGTGGAACCTATATCTATAATTTGATCTGTTTTTGTGATTTCTGCACTGGAATATTTCTGAGAAACATGGAACGCTGCACACATCCTTAGCCCTCACCACATTACTTCAAGGTTTGTCAGCAAAGTTATAATGAAAAGTAGACTGCAAACTGGAGGCCACAAAAGATCAATAACCCTGACATATTTGCTGAAGCATGAGAAAGTGCCGATACGGTTTGTCGGATTGAGATAAAGGAAAGAGGTAAAGAAGTGTAGCGGTTGTGGGCAAATAGTTGATAGTCTGGTTTCGTAAAATATGCAGTATTTTATTGACAACGAAAATATTAAGGGCTTTCTTCTGAAAGATGACGTCACCTTGTGATGGGTACAGTGTGTGTCCCGAACACATCCTTGGCCCTCACCACATTACTTCAAGGTTTGTCAGCAAAGTTATAATGAAAAGTAGACTGCAAACTGGAGGCCACAAAAAATGAATAACCTTGACATGTTTGCTGAAGCATGAGAAAGTGCCGATACGGGTTGTTGGATTGAGATAAAGAAAAGAGGTAAAGAAGTGTAGCGGTCGTGGGCAAATAGTTGATAGTCTGGTGTCATAAAACATGCAGTATTTTGTTGACAGAGAAAACAATAAGGGCTTTCTCCTCAAAGATGACGTCACCTTGTGATGGATGCAGTGTGGGTTCCCAGTAAGGAAAATGTTAAGCGAGAATTGACCTAGCGAGGGGCGGCCACTTTTCTAGGGAGTAGTGTGCAGGTTTTGCGATCACATGGTTCCATGGTGTAATGGTTAGCACTCTGGACTCTGAATCCAGCGATCCGAGTTCAAATCTCGGTGGAACCTAGCTGTAATTTTCAAAAAGATTGTGGACATTTTCAAACATTCAATTTGCATAGGCTCTCGGCTTCCAAGAGTGATTATAGAGATGGTCATGGCTCTAGGTAATAGCGTGTAAGTTTGTGGTCAGATGGTTTCATGGTTTAATGGTTAGCTCTGTGGACTGTCAAGGCAGCGATCCGAGCTCAAATCTTAACTTAATTGAAATTTTGAAAAAGAATGTGGACATTTTTGAAGATTCGATTTGCATTAGCTGATAGCTTCCAACCGAATGTAAACACAGAGGCTATGGTTGCAATTTTGGTGGAAATGTAATTTCAGTGCACTCTATGACTTATTCTTCCCTCACAGAGAGCTTTAAGCAGGTTCCATGGTGTAATGGTTAGCACTCTGGATTTCAATCCAGCGACCTTAACAAAAGATTGTGGACAATTTGAAACATTCAATTTGCAATAGCTCTCCGCTTCCAAGAGAATTTAAACATGTAGCCTATGCATGCTATTCTGGTGGAAATGTAATTTCAGAGCACTCTACAATTTATTCTGTTAATACTGACAGGTTCCATGGTGTAATGGTTAGCACTCTGGACTTTGAATCCAGCGATCCGAGTTCAAATCTCGGTGGAACCTATATCTATAATTTGATCTGTTTTTGTGATTTCTGCACTGGAATATTTCTGAGAAACATGGAACGCTGCACACATCCTTAGCCCTCACCACGTTACTTCAAGGTTTGTCAGCAAAGTTATAATGAAAAGTAGACTGCAAACTGGAGGCCACAAAAGATCAATAACCTTGACATGTTTGCTGAAGCATGAGAAAGTGCCGATACGGTTTGTCGGATTGAGATAAAGGAAAGAGGTAAAGAAGTGTAGCGGTTGTGGGCAAATAGTTGATAGTCTGGTTTCGTAAAATATGCAGTATTTTATTGACAGCGAAAATATTAAGGGCTTTCTTCTGAAAGATGACGTCACCTTGTGATGGGTACAGTGTGTGTCCCGAACACATCCTTGGCCCTCACCACATTACTTCAAGGTTTGTCAGCAAAGTTATAATGAAAAGTAGACTGCAAACTGAAGGCCACAAAAAATCAATAACCTTGACATGTTTGCTGAAGCATGAGAAAGTGCCGATACGGGCTGTTGGATTGAGATAAAGAAAAGAGGTAAAGAAGTGTAGCGGTCGTGGGCAAATAGTTGATAGTCTGGTGTCATAAAACATGCAGTATTTTGTTGACAGAGAAAACAATAAGGGCTTTCTCCTCAAAGATGACGTCACCTTGTGATGGATGCAGTGTGGGTTCCCAGTAAGGAAAATGTTAAGCGAGAATTGACCTAGCGAGAGGCGGCCACTTTTCTAGGGAGTAGTGTGCAGGTTTTGCGATCACATGGTTCCATGGTGTAATGGTTAGCACTCTGGACTCTGAATCCAGCGATCCGAGTTCAAATCTCGGTGGAACCTAGCTGTAATTTTCAAAAAGATTGTGGACATTTTCAAACATTCAATTTGCATAGGCTCTCGGCTTCCAAGAGTGATTATAGAGATGGTCATGGCTCTAGGTAATAGCGTGTAAGTTTGTGGTCAGATGGTTTCATGGTTTAATGGTTAGCTCTGTGGACTGTCAAGGCAGCGATCCGAGCTCAAATCTTAACTTAATTGAAATTTTGAAAAAGAATGTGGACATTTTTGAAGATTCGATTTGCATTAGCTGATAGCTTCCAACCGAATGTAAACACAGAGGCTATGGTTGCAATTTTGGTGGAAATGTAATTTCAGTGCACTCTATGACTTATTCTTCCCTCACAGAGAGCTTTAAGCAGGTTCCATGGTGTAATGGTTAGCACTCTGGATTTCAATCCAGCGACCTTAACAAAAGATTGTGGACAATTTGAAACATTCAATTTGCAATAGCTCTCCGCTTCCAAGAGAATTTAAACATGTAGCCTATGCATGCTATTCTGGTGGAAATGTAATTTCAGAGCACTCTACAATTTATTCTGTTAATACTGACAGGTTCCATGGTGTAATGGTTAGCACTCTGGACTTTGAATCCAGCGATCCGAGTTCAAATCTCGGTGGAACCTATATCTATAATTTGATCTGTTTTTGTGATTTCTGCACTGGAATATTTCTGAGAAACATGGAACGCTGCACACATCCTTAGCCCTCACCACATTACTTCAAGGTTTGTCAGCAAAGTTATAATGAAAAGTAGACTGCAAACTGGAGGCCACAAAAGATCAATAACCCTGACATATTTGCTGAAGCATGAGAAAGTGCCGATACGGTTTGTCGGATTGAGATAAAGGAAAGAGGTAAAGAAGTGTAGCGGTTGTGGGCAAATAGTTGATAGTCTGGTTTCGTAAAATATGCAGTATTTTATTGACAGCGAAAATATTAAGGGCTTTCTTCTGAAAGATGACGTCACCTTGTGATGGGTACAGTGTGTGTCCCGAACACATCCTTGGCCCTCACCACATTACTTCAAGGTTTGTCAGCAAAGTTATAATGAAAAGTAGACTGCAAACTGAAGGCCACAAAAAATCAATAACCTTGACATGTTTGCTGAAGCATGAGAAAGTGCCGATACGGGCTGTTGGATTGAGATAAAGAAAAGAGGTAAAGAAGTGTAGCGGTCGTGGGCAAATAGTTGATAGTCTGGTGTCATAAAACATGCAGTATTTTGTTGACAGAGAAAACAATAAGGGCTTTCTCCTCAAAGATGACGTCACCTTGTGATGGATGCAGTGTGGGTTCCCAGTAAGGAAAATGTTAAGCGAGAATTGACCTAGCGAGAGGCGGCCACTTTTCTAGGGAGTAGTGTGCAGGTTTTGCAATCACATGGTTCCATGGTGTAATGGTTAGCACTCTGGACTCTGAATCCAGCGATCCGAGTTCAAATCTCGGTGGAACCTGGCTGTAATTTTCAAAAAGATTGTGGACATTTTCAAACATTCAATTTGCATAGGCTCTCGGCTTCCAAGAGTGATTATAGAGATGGTCATGGCTCTAGGTAATAGCGTGTAAGTTTGTGGTCAGATGGTTTCATGGTTTAATGGTTAGCTCTGTGGACTGTCAAGGCAGCGATCCGAGCTCAAATCTTAACTTAATTGAAATTTTGAAAAAGAATGTGGACATTTTTGAAGATTCGATTTGCATTAGCTGATAGCTTCCAACCGAATGTAAACACAGAGGCTATGGTTGCAATTTTGGTGGAAATGTAATTTCAGTGCACTCTATGACTTATTCTTCCCTCACAGAGAGCTTTAAGCAGGTTCCATGGTGTAATGGTTAGCACTCTGGATTTCAATCCAGCGACCTTAACAAAAGATTGTGGACAATTTGAAACATTCAATTTGCAATAGCTCTCCGCTTCCAAGAGAATTTAAACATGTAGCCTATGCATGCTATTCTGGTGGAAATGTAATTTCAGAGCACTCTACAATTTATTCTGTTAATACTGACAGGTTCCATGGTGTAATGGTTAGCACTCTGGACTTTGAATCCAGCGATCCGAGTTCAAATCTCGGTGGAACCTATATCTATAATTTGATCTGTTTTTGTGATTTCTGCACTGGAATATTTCTGAGAAACATGGAACGCTGCACACATCCTTAGCCCTCACCACGTTACTTCAAGGTTTGTCAGCAAAGTTATAATGAAAAGTAGACTGCAAACTGGAGGCCACAAAAGATCAATAACCTTGACATGTTTGCTGAAGCATGAGAAAGTGCCGATACGGTTTGTCGGATTGAGATAAAGGAAAGAGGTAAAGAAGTGTAGCGGTTGTGGGCAAATAGTTGATAGTCTGGTTTCGTAAAATATGCAGTATTTTATTGACAGCGAAAATATTAAGGGCTTTCTTCTGAAAGATGACGTCACCTTGTGATGGGTACAGTGTGTGTCCCGAACACATCCTTGGCCCTCACCACATTACTTCAAGGTTTGTCAGCAAAGTTATAATGAAAAGTAGACTGCAAACTGAAGGCCACAAAAAATCAATAACCTTGACATGTTTGCTGAAGCATGAGAAAGTGCCGATACGGGCTGTTGGATTGAGATAAAGAAAAGAGGTAAAGAAGTGTAGCGGTCGTGGGCAAATAGTTGATAGTCTGGTGTCATAAAACATGCAGTATTTTGTTGACAGAGAAAACAATAAGGGCTTTCTCCTCAAAGATGACGTCACCTTGTGATGGATGCAGTGTGGGTTCCCAGTAAGGAAAATGTTAAGCGAGAATTGACCTAGCGAGAGGCGGCCACTTTTCTAGGGAGTAGTGTGCAGGTTTTGCGATCACATGGTTCCATGGTGTAATGGTTAGCACTCTGGACTCTGAATCCAGCGATCCGAGTTCAAATCTCGGTGGAACCTAGCTGTAATTTTCAAAAAGATTGTGGACATTTTCAAACATTCAATTTGCATAGGCTCTCGGCTTCCAAGAGTGATTATAGAGATGGTCATGGCTCTAGGTAATAGCGTGTAAGTTTGTGGTCAGATGGTTTCATGGTTTAATGGTTAGCTCTGTGGACTGTCAAGGCAGCGATCCGAGCTCAAATCTTAACTTAATTGAAATTTTGAAAAAGAATGTGGACATTTTTGAAGATTCGATTTGCATTAGCTGATAGCTTCCAACCGAATGTAAACACAGAGGCTATGGTTGCAATTTTGGTGGAAATGTAATTTCAGTGCACTCTATGACTTATTCTTCCCTCACAGAGAGCTTTAAGCAGGTTCCATGGTGTAATGGTTAGCACTCTGGATTTCAATCCAGCGACCTTAACAAAAGATTGTGGACAATTTGAAACATTCAATTTGCAATAGCTCTCCGCTTCCAAGAGAATTTAAACATGTAGCCTATGCATGCTATTCTGGTGGAAATGTAATTTCAGAGCACTCTACAATTTATTCTGTTAATACTGACAGGTTCCATGGTGTAATGGTTAGCACTCTGGACTTTGAATCCAGCGATCCGAGTTCAAATCTCGGTGGAACCTATATCTATAATTTGATCTGTTTTTGTGATTTCTGCACTGGAATATTTCTGAGAAACATGGAACGCTGCACACATCCTTAGCCCTCACCACGTTACTTCAAGGTTTGTCAGCAAAGTTATAATGAAAAGTAGACTGCAAACTGGAGGCCACAAAAGATCAATAACCTTGACATGTTTGCTGAAGCATGAGAAAGTGCCGATACGGTTTGTCGGATTGAGATAAAGGAAAGAGGTAAAGAAGTGTAGCGGTTGTGGGCAAATAGTTGATAGTCTGGTTTCGTAAAATATGCAGTATTTTATTGACAGCGAAAATATTAAGGGCTTTCTTCTGAAAGATGACGTCACCTTGTGATGGGTACAGTGTGTGTCCCGAACACATCCTTGGCCCTCACCACATTACTTCAAGGTTTGTCAGCAAAGTTATAATGAAAAGTAGACTGCAAACTGAAGGCCACAAAAAATCAATAACCTTGACATGTTTGCTGAAGCATGAGAAAGTGCCGATACGGGCTGTTGGATTGAGATAAAGAAAAGAGGTAAAGAAGTGTAGCGGTCGTGGGCAAATAGTTGATAGTCTGGTGTCATAAAACATGCAGTATTTTGTTGACAGAGAAAACAATAAGGGCTTTCTCCTCAAAGATGACGTCACCTTGTGATGGATGCAGTGTGGGTTCCCAGTAAGGAAAATGTTAAGCGAGAATTGACCTAGCGAGAGGCGGCCACTTTTCTAGGGAGTAGTGTGCAGGTTTTGCGATCACATGGTTCCATGGTGTAATGGTTAGCACTCTGGACTCTGAATCCAGCGATCCGAGTTCAAATCTCGGTGGAACCTAGCTGTAATTTTCAAAAAGATTGTGGACATTTTCAAACATTCAATTTGCATAGGCTCTCGGCTTCCAAGAGTGATTATAGAGATGGTCATGGCTCTAGGTAATAGCGTGTAAGTTTGTGGTCAGATGGTTCCATGGTTTAATGGTTAGCTCTGTGGACTGTCAAGGCAGCGATCCGAGCTCAAATCTTAACTTAATTGATATTTTGAAAAAGAATGTGGACATTTTTGAAGATTCGATTTGCATTAGCTGATAGCTTCCAACCGAATGTAAACACAGAGGCTATGGTTGCAATTTTGGTGGAAATGTAATTTCAGTGCACTCTATGACTTATTCTTCCCTCACAGAGAGCTTTAAGCAGGTTCCATGGTGTAATGGTTAGCACTCTGGATTTCAATCCAGCGACCTTAACAAAAGATTGTGGACAATTTGAAACATTCAATTTGCAATAGCTCTCCGCTTCCAAGAGAATTTAAACATGTAGCCTATGCATGCTATTCTGGTGGAAATGTAATTTCAGAGCACTCTACAATTTATTCTGTTAATACTGACAGGTTCCATGGTGTAATGGTTAGCACTCTGGACTTTGAATCCAGCGATCCGAGTTCAAATCTCGGTGGAACCTATATCTATAATTTGATCTGTTTTTGTGATTTCTGCACTGGAATATTTCTGAGAAACATGGAACGCTGCACACATCCTTAGCCCTCACCACATTACTTCAAGGTTTGTCAGCAAAGTTATAATGAAAAGTAGACTGCAAACTGGAGGCCACAAAAGATCAATAACCCTGACATATTTGCTGAAGCATGAGAAAGTGCCGATACGGTTTGTCGGATTGAGATAAAGGAAAGAGGTAAAGAAGTGTAGCGGTTGTGGGCAAATAGTTGATAGTCTGGTTTCGTAAAATATGCAGTATTTTATTGACAGCGAAAATATTAAGGGCTTTCTTCTGAAAGATGACGTCACCTTGTGATGGGTACAGTGTGTGTCCCGAACACATCCTTGGCCCTCACCACATTACTTCAAGGTTTGTCAGCAAAGTTATAATGAAAAGTAGACTGCAAACTGGAGGCCACAAAAAATCAATAACCTTGACATGTTTGCTGAAGCATGAGAAAGTGCCGATACGGGTTGTTGGATTGAGATAAAGAAAAGAGGTAAAGAAGTGTAGCGGTTGTGGGCAAATAGTTGATAGTCTGGTGTCATAAAACATGCAGTATTTTGTTGACAGAGAAAACAATAAGGGCTTTCTCCTCAAAGATGACGTCACCTTGTGATGGATGCGGTGTGGGTTCCCAGTAAGGAAAATGTTAAGCGAGAATTGACCTAGCGAGGGGCGGCCACTTTTCTAGGGAGTAGTGTGCAGGTTTTGCGATCACATGGTTCCATGGTGTAATGGTTAGCACTCTGGACTCTGAATCCAGCGATCCGAGTTCAAATCTCGGTGGAACCTGGCTGTAATTTTCAAAAAGATTGTGGACATTTTCAAACATTCAATTTGCATAGGCTCTCGGCTTCCAAGAGTGCTTATAGAGATGGTCATGGCTCTAGGTAATAGCGTGTAAGTTTGTGGTCAGATGGTTTCATGGTTTAATGGTTAGCTCTGTGGACTGTCAAGGCAGCGATCCGAGCTCAAATCTTAACTTAATTGAAATTTTGAAAAAGAATGTGGACATTTTTGAAGATTCGATTTGCATTAGCTGATAGCTTCCAACCGAATGTAAACACAGAGGCTATGGTTGCAATTTTGGTGGAAATGTAATTTCAGTGCACTCTATGACTTATTCTTCCCTCACAGAGAGCTTTAAGCAGGTTCCATGGTGTAATGGTTAGCACTCTGGATTTCAATCCAGCGACCTTAACAAAAGATTGTGGACAATTTGAAACATTCAATTTGCAATAGCTCTCCGCTTCCAAGAGAATTTAAACATGTAGCCTATGCATGCTATTCTGGTGGAAATGTAATTTCAGAGCACTCTACAATTTATTCTGTTAATACTGACAGGTTCCATGGTGTAATGGTTAGCACTCTGGACTTTGAATCCAGCGATCCGAGTTCAAATCTCGGTGGAACCTATATCTATGTTTTCATCTGATTTTGTGATTTCTGCACTGGAATATTTCTGAGAAATATGCAATGCTGCACACATCCTTAGCCCTCACAACATTACTTCAAGGTTTGTCAGCAAAGTTATAATGAAAAGTAGACTGCAAACTGGAGGCCACAAAAGATCAATAACCTTGACATGTTTGCTGAAGCATGAGAAAGTGCCGATACGGGTTGTTGGATTGAGATAAATCAAAGAAGTGGAGTGGTTTTTTTCAAATAGTTGATAGTCTGGTCTCATAAAATATGCAGTATTTTATTGACAGCGAACATAAAAAGGGCTTTTTCCTCAAAGATGAGGTCACGTCACGTGATGGATACAGTGTGGATTCCCAGTAATAAAATGTTAAGGGAGAAATGACCTGGCCAGCGGCGGCCATGGTTCTAGGGAGTAGTGTGCAGGTTTGTGATCACATGGTTGCATTGTGTAATGGTTAGAACTCTGAACTCCAAATGCAGAGATCCGTGTTTAAGTCTCCTTGGATATTAATTCAACTTTTAAAAGAGAATGTGGATATTTTTGAACATACCATTTACATTTGCTCTCCGCTTCCAACTGAATTTAAACATAGAGCGTATGTTTGGTAATTTGGTGGAAATGTAATTTCAGCGGTATCTATGACTTAATCTGCTGTGACAGAGAGCGTTAAGGAACTTCAATGGTGTAATGGTTAGAACTCTGGACTCTGGATCCAACGAGCATTAAGCAGGTTTCATGTTGTAATGGTTAGCTCTCTGAACATTGAATCGAGGGATCCGAGTTCCAATCTGGGTGGAACCTAAGTGAACTTTTAAAAAAGAATGTAGACATTTTTGAAGATTCGATTTGCATTAGCTTATAGCTTCCAACGGAATTGAAAGACAGAGCGTATGGTTGGAATTTTGCTGGAAATGTAATTTCAGCGCACTCTATGACTTATTCTTCTCTGAGAGAGAGCTTTAAGCATTTTACATGGTTTAATGGTTAGCACTCTGGATTTTGAATCCATCGATCCGTGTTCAAATATCGGTGAAAGCTATGTCTGTGATTTCATCTGTTTTTGTGATTTGTGTACTGGGTTATTTCTGAGAAACATGCAATGCTGCGCTCATACTTAGCCCTCACAACATTACTTCAAGGTTTGTCAGCAAAGTTATAATGAAAAGTAGACTGCAAACTGGAGGCCACAAAAGATCAATAACATTGACATATTAGCTGAAGCATGAGAAAGTGCCGATACGGGTTGTTGGATTGAGATAAAGGAAAGAGGTAAAGAAGTGTAGCGGTTGTGGGCAAATATTTGATAGTCTGGTTTCGTAAAATATGCAGTATTTTATTGACAGCGAAAATATTAAGGGCCTTCTTCTGAAAGATGACGTCACCTTGTGATGGGTACAGTGTGTGTCCCGAACACATCCTTGGCCCTCACCACATTACTGCAAGGTTTGTCAGCAAAGTTATAATGAAAAGTAGACTGCAAACTGGAGGCCACAAAAAATCAATAACCTTGACATGTTTGCTGAAGCATGAGAAAGTGCCGATACGGGTTGTAGGATTGAGATAAAGAAAAGAGGTAAAGAAGTGTAGCGGTCGTGGGCAAATAGTTGATAGTCTGGTGTCATAAAACATGCAGTATTTTGTTGACAGAGAAAACAATAAGGGCTTTCTCCTCAAAGATGACGTCACCTTGTGATGGATGCAGTGTGGGTTCCCAGTAAGGAAAATGTTAAGCGAGAATTGACCTAGCGAGGGGCGGCCACTTTTCTAGGGAGTAGTGTGCAGGTTTTGCGATCTCATTGTTCCATGGTGTAATGGTTAGCACTCTGGACTCTCCAGGGAGACCTACAAGTGGCCACACAATGCCAAGATCAAAATTAGGAAACACCCTGCTCCAGTATCTCACAGAGGCTGGTTCCCTTATCAAATGTTGTCTGACATATTTGTACAAAATACCTGTTGTGAATGTATGCAGTTGAAAAACAGTCCCCTTCACAGTGATACAGGGTTCACTCTCTCTCTCAGAGCACTTATTGATTCTACCCAATATATTTAGCCATTCCATTGGTATCGCAGACTTTATAGCGCGATACACAGTAATAACTTTAGAAATATTTGCATCCGGACATTCATCTAACACCATCTCAACAATAGCACTTTCTGGAAGAAACCCGGAGATAACAATATAGAGAAAATCCTTAATACAAAACAACTTTGCTCTAATAAAAAAGTCGAAGGTTTGAGCGTGTTGCTCTATAGCGATGTTTGGATTATAGAAAATAGGTTGATAAAGAACCTGTTATGCATTTGTAATACACACAGTTACATTTTTCCGCAGGTCTGACCAGGCTAACATCATTTCGGCGTAAAAAGGAGGAATACCGCACAACAGGGATTTATTTAATGACATATAAAACAAAGGCATGTATAGGTTCAGATTTTGCCATCTCGATAAGAAAAACTTGAAGAAGGTCTTCCATACAGCAGACCGGGTATCATCGAAAAAACGGCCCATAAATTTCAGCCGCAAAGCCTTCACTTTGCTCCGTATATCTGGCAGACCTAAACCACCTTTAGTCCTGTCATTTATAATCGTTCCGTAGGACACCAAATGAGCCTTACCGCCCCAAACAAAATCCATGCACATTTCTTTTACATCTTGTAAAATAACATCTGGGACTGGTAAAACGGCCACCTTGTACCAGAATCTAGACAATAGTAAGGACATTATAATTGCCACTTTGCCTTGCAAGGTCAATTTGCGTTGTTTCCACATATTAACAGTGCACTTTACACTTTTGAGCTTTTCTGTCCAATTTCGCTCATTGCATACATTTTGGTTCGGACCAAGATGCACGCCTAAGACTTTTATTGAGTCCTTTACAACAGGAATGTTTTCGATTTTGTCAACGTTGTCATTAATACCACAACAATAAATTTCAGATTTTTCAAAATTTACCTTGGCATTTGAAGCCTCACAATATTTATTGACAACACGCAACACACTTTTAACCGAAGAACGATTACAGACCGTTACAGTTGCGTCGTCTGCATGCTGAAATAGCAAACATTGTGTGTTCATGCCAGGGATATCGATACCCTTTACATCTGGTGATCGTCTTAATAATGAGCCTAAAGGCTCAACGCTAAGAACATACAATAGTGCGGATATGGGGCAACCCTGTCGCACAGATTTACATACGGAAAAATATTGGGTCACATGCCCATTGCACTTTACAGAAGACCTTATGTCGGTGTAGAAAATTGAAATCCACCTGCGAAAGTTATCACCAAATCCATACTGTGTTAAAACATCATTTAAAAACCCATGTGCTACTCGGTCGAAGGCTTTCTCTTGATCGAGTTTAATAAAATATGCTTCGACTTCATCGTTTTCTACATAGTACAAGGCATCACGTAGACTGCATATTGTGTCGGCTATATCCCTACCGGGAACACAACATGTTTGACATTCATTAACGATAGTTCCAATGACTTTCTTAAGTCGGTTGGCCATACACCTAGAAATTATTTTATAATCCACGTTGAGTAGGCTGATTGGACGCCAGTTTTTAAGGAGGGACCTGTCTCCTCTCTGCTTGTAAATAAGTGAAATAACTCCACTTTTCATTACTCTTGTCAGCTGCCCTCTGTTGAAGATATCCTCATAAACATCAAAAAGAATTGGGCCTAAAAGTCCCCAAAAGTGGCGATAAAACTCCACCGTCAATCCGTCATTACCCGGGCTTTTATTACCGGCCATACCACCCAAGGATGTTGTCATTTCTTCCAATGTTAGAGGCTGCTCGCACAGGAGCCTATCTTCTTCATTTAAGGCTACATCTATAGACCCTAACACAGATTTCTTGGCTTCTTCATCAATCGGGTCGTACTTGTACAAGCTACTGTAATATGAGTACACTTCGCCTAAAATGCCTCTACAATCTGATACAGTATTGCCATTTGACGCCGTCAAGGTTTTTATGGTTTTATCTTGTTGTTTGTGTTTTTCCAAATTCAGGAAATACTTTGTGTTTTTATCACTCTCGTGTACATAGAGGGCTTTAGATCGTAAAATAGCACCCTTACACTTCTCCTTTTCAAAAACCTCGAGTTCACCCTCAAGTTGCACAATATACTTTAAATCATAATTAGGCACAACACTGGCACGTCTATACTCATTGTCTAATTTTCTCTGAATAGCATTAATTTCTTCGTATTTTTCTTCTGACGTCTTTTGCCATATGACTGTGAAAAGGTCTTGATTTTGTACTTAAGGTTATCCCACCATGTACAAATGTCGTGAACATACAACGGACAAGTCAACTGTTTGTCAATTAGCTGATTCACGGCAGAGCAAAAACCATCGTCATTTAACAACGTGTTATTAAAAACATATAGGCCAGGGCCTCTTTCCACACTAGAAAATTCAAACTTTGCATAGACGATGGAATGGTCACTATAGGGAGAAAATTTTATATGGACGTATTGACAACTAGCCAACAACTGCCTAGAAATTAAACAATGATCTATTCTACTCTGGCGCAACACACCGTCCACATGACGTCGCCACGTAAAACCAGTTTTATCAGGATGCCTTGTACGCCACAAATCTGCTAGATTGTAAGTCTGCATAGTATTGCATAATACCGCCCTAGACTTATCGGACTCCAAAGTAAGGCTTGAGCGATCCTCCCGTGCAAAAACCGTGTTAAAATCGCCCATCATGATGAGCGGTCTATCGCTCACTACATGCACTAGATTTTTAAAAAAGTCAGTTCTCTCCGCAACAGAATTCGGAGCGTAGACATTGATGACATCGATTTCATGTCCCTGAATAGAAATTGTTACCTTAATACAACGACCTGAGTCACTGAAATAAACGTCCTTAATGTAATGTTTATGTTGTTTTCTGATCACAAAGGCTACACCTTTAAACTTGTCTGGAGAATTACTATAATATATATCGCCGTCGATAACGTGTTTAATGTTTTCTATGAAAGCATCATCCCAGTGTGTTTCCTGTAGCGCAATAAGGTCTGAAGTAATATGATGGTTCAGAACTTCCTTTAACTTATTTATATCCCTGAGTCCATTACAATTCAATGTGGCAAAAGTAAACATAAGAAAAGGAGTGAAAAAGCATAGACATACCGCCATGATGACAATTCTTAAGAGGAAAACCATTAGTGTCAGTTTACATATTATCCTTCTTCTTGTATGGGACCATCCTTCTCGCTTTGTTTAGATTCGGCTGGGGTTTGTACCGTCGTCTACGTTTGCTGATCACCTCAGAAAATCCCGATCCTTGTGAGGAGTCTATGTCTCCACAATCGCTGTCTCTCCCCTCCTCTTGGTCAACCCTCATCGCACCACTTGTTACCCTGCAGTCCGGGTCATTGTTGTCGCCACCACACTCAGGGAGAACAGGCACGAGATCTCCGCTCTCCAGCGCCTGCTGCTCTGGATCTGCTCTTTCATTACCGGTCGTTGCCGCGAGCCGGGTCTCAAGAATATCTGGGTTGTTGAGCTCGGGCGCTTGCAGGCTTTCATGCCTACCTTCGTCGTCGTGAACTGTTTTCGCCTTGTTGGCCACCCGTTGATCATTCTCCGATTGTGAGCACTGGCAAGTAAACATGTTACAGGTGCCACATTCTATGTGTTCACTGCATATGCACGGGGAACAGTTGCAATCGGAACACCCTTCGCAGTAACACCTTTCACCTGCTTTACCACAATTCTCACACCGGGGGGTGGCGCACGCCTTTGCCATGTGGCCTTGGCGCAAACAGGTATGGCAGCGAAATTCTGGGCAATCCTTAAATAAACGATCGTCGGACAAGCACAAGGAGCAGACCTTTATTTGATTGTCATGTACAACACGAAAATATTCGTAGCTGTTTCCCGTGCTAAACTTCATGGCATACGGCAACGATTTCACATTTGGTGGAAGAACAACACGCCCATACCTTGTTCCATCGGCT